>JANHGO010000039.1:36689543-36719807 GCA_024606505.1 Aquila spilogaster
CCAGCTAAGAAGGGGGAGTGATAGAGCGGCTTTGGTGGGCACCTGGCACCCAGCCAGGGTCAACCCACCACAATAACAAACCTCTGTCAATTTCATTACAGCAAACTGCACTTGCTGATAGAGACAACAAATAAGACAGAGTAAGACAGGGGACATTGCTTAGAAGTGAGTGTTGTTTCTACAAAATACTCTAAGGTGTAAATCTTGAGGCCCAGATTCTCAGTTTTGTGTGTATCAACAGAAAGCAATGGAGGACTCTTCCCTTTGTGTCAGGCAGTGTGCCGGCTGTAAGATTTCTTACCTGACTCCTTACATGCCTATGGGGCTGATGCAAATGACGGACAAGCCAGTCTTTCACCAGGAAGGAAGAAAACACTTTTATGCACAACACAGGGGAAGCACGAGTTTTTGTTATGGTGATTTATATTTAAATAGGGTCTACAATACATTTATTTATTGGCTTCTACTTTTTGTGTCTTATAAATCAGGAATTCAGTAAAAGGTAAAGAGAAATTAAAAACATTTTGAAACCTCACACCCACACCACTTTGTTCAACCTATGCTTCAGGTCTAAGAGACTTAGTAAGACAACCTCGCAAAAGCAACCAACAAATTTGAAAAACTATGGCCATAAAGAATTGACCCCAGTTGACACACATTGTAGTGTTACAGCTAATCTGTTGTTCCACAAGCAGGACCCTAAAGTCTTCCGATAGCAAAGGGTATTTTGTTTTTAACCACTATGCTGTCTTTGGTTTGCTATGTGGCTGCTGAGATGGAAAAACAGCACACTCTGCATTTTGCTTGCAGCTCTTGCAGTGTGCTTTTCCACCCCTTTAAAGTGCAAGGAGCTGAACCTACATTTAGGAACTTTCCAGAGATAACAAATAGGTCACACTGAGTAGTTTTATGTATTTATTTTGTCTTCCTTTACAGAGAAAGACAACGGGCAAGGGAATTCAAATGAAGCTCAGAGAAGCCAAAAAGGAAACCACAGGTTTTATTTTTCTTTTCAGAGCTTATGTTTAGTGAGGCCTCATCTCTCGGCACGAGAGATACTGTGTTGTTCTTCTAAGGTTTTTAAATACCTCAGGTCACCCAGAGAGATTCTGTGAACTCAAATAATCCTGATGTTAACTGAAAGATGCAGATAAACACTTTTTAATTCTTCTCTTCCAACTTTCTCAGACCTCAGGAGACATACCTGGAGATAAGATGTTCCAGTTTCAGTGGCAAAGGTCGTCTTTGACAACATGCTTTGGGAAATAAGTCAGATTGTTTATCCTCTGGTGGTAGTTTTGCTCTCTTTGGTTCACAGAGCATAAAGGAGAAAATTCTTTTCTAATCTCTCCTTCTGTTTATCCCTCTCCCTCCAGCTTCCTAATTTCACCCAAAAAGAAAGGTCATCAAGGTGAGACCGACAACTCAGTATAGTTACATGAGCTCCTGTGCATCGCTCTGTGCTCAAAAGCAGTTTTAGTTCTTTTACTTCCCTCAGTCACAACTCTGCTCTTGAAGGCCCTGCAACTTAAACAGGAGCATCCTGGAGGCACTTCAGCTTATGTTCCTATATGCAGCCACAAAGGATTAACATTTCAGTTTGTGCTTTGTAACTGGGTCAGGCTATGCTGGCAACCAAAAGTTTGAGCGGTATAAGGCCCTTCTTCCAAGCCATGATAAAACTCCCACTGACTTCACCAGCACAGGACTATCACTTCTTCCCCCACTTCTGGGGGACTGCTGCTTTCCTGATAGATTGCTGGTTTGTAATTAGGCCAGGTTATAGCACTGGTGAGAAGTGGCTCTACTGGATTGGAGAACCCAAGTCTAATAATTAACTCAAGGACTAATTTCTGATCCTTTAAATGGAGGGTATCCTACAACAAAGCTTCAGATATACGATCTGTTATTACAATACTTTAAACAGCTTTATCCCAGAAACGGAGGTGGTTCTTTCCTTCAAAAAAGGACTGCATAGAGAAGATACAAGATTTTCCTTCCCCTCGTTATTTTTTTTTTAGTCTTTGATGTCTTAAACACAAAGTAATTTAGGTATTCAGCTCTCCAGGCAAATTGTGAGGTATGTGTCAGGTTGGTGACCCCTTCTGTCCCAGCGTATATCCTCTATCATGTCACTGTATGTCAGAGGACTAGTGTGGGTGCTGTATCACATGCTAGGTTATTAAATGCATGGCTGGTAGGCATACTTCCAGCAAATAGTCTACTGTGGACAGGAAAAAAGATTTGATGCAAAGAAGGAAAAACAATCACCCAAACAATGAAGTAAGGGGTGCAACTTCACTTCAGGCCCTTTTATTCAGGAGTTCTTTGGCAGGGACTGTTTTATTCTCCTTGCCAGAGCATGGCCAGCTGAGCAAGCAAGAAATGTGTGCAACTTGCAATAGGTCAGTAACTTCACAGAGGTCAATGAAATCACTCACATGCTGAAGCCAATGAAGCTAACCCAAGCTCAGGTAAAACGCGTGCTTACTAAGCTTTGCTGAATCAGCACCTACCTCCTGAATAAAGTCCAAGGATTGCTGCAGCTTCCCTTTCCCTCCATAAGGAAAAAGTGTCTTCTCCTGACAAACTGACAGAGCTCTTCTCCTACACCACGACGAACTAAAACATGAGCAATACCAGATGCACCCTGCATTAGTTATCAAATCTCTGCCGCTTTAATCCAGTCTAACAGGACAGACTGGTGCATGTCAGCATGGGCCTTTGTCAACCTGTGACCTTCAGCTGACTTTACAGCTGCTGTCCTGAAGAACGTGACCTACTCCTTAATTAGATAACACAGCCGCACAAGGCTGTCAAGGACAGAAACAGGGAACCTTAGCACCAAGCACCACTTGGTCCAGGGCTGACATCACTAGACTCATCATCTAGCCATGAGAGTCTGGCTCCAGTGTCACCGAGTTTGTTATGGAAGGAGATACCCACGGTAGACAGAAATAGGGATTAGACAATGTCCACACCAAGACATTGTCTCTCAGTCTGGGAAATCCATGCACACAAGTCCACCATGTTCTCTTTGGACAGCTGAATTGTTATCTCTCCTCCAGCCCTATTCACATGTTGATTTGATCTAAGTCAAGGAAATTCTATTATTATGCCATAAATGTATAAAATTTGCTTTTGTTTAACGTGACATTTGAGTTTGGGAAAAAGCCTTTGCTCTGAAATCCAATTATTGACTAACTCTGCTAAGCATGTAAATAGTTCATTCCCAGATCTTCTTCTGACCTTTTCCTGTAATTTCCATTAGATTTTAAACCACAAGTTTGGCAGAGCTATTGCCAAGAAAGGACTTTTCACCATCCCCACCATACAATCATAGGTAACGTATGCAGAAATAAACACCAAGGGGCAAACTCCCTCTCACTTCGTAATTGATTTCCATTGACAGCTTTGCAATGAGAATGGATTTGGCCTTTTACTGAAACAGGCATCCACCTTGTTAACACTTCTGGTTGTTGAAGAAAGCAGATTTAAAAAGAAACTGTTTCTTGTAGCACTAATCCTGGCAAATGACTCTACATCACCTCCTATGAACTTTCTAAATCAGGAAGTTACTCAGTTTCCAGCTCACCACTGAATTCATTCAAAGCTGGATCCTGCCCATAGCCAACACAGACTCTCTAAAGAAGAAACCACAAAAAAGCTAGCAGATCTGTTAGCAATGACACTGCTGAAGCCTGGTTTAGAATGGATAGTTTACCTTGCATCTAAGGGATGAGGCCTGATAAACAACCTTCCTGTGATGAAGATTTTTGCGATGGTACTCTGTCATGTGGAGTCTCTGGTGTCTATTAACACAGCTGGGTTCACAGTTCAATTATGTGAATTCTTTGATGTCTCATTATGCAGTTAAGCCATGCTCCAATTTTTCCCTGAGGCTCCCCTCCTCTCTCCAGACACTAATTTCCATGAAACTCCTAGGAATCTTAGTATCTCCAATATTGCTGTCATTGTGCCATGATCTGCCAGCAGTTTCAAGAAGCATTTGGTAAGATGGAGGATAGGGAGAAGGCAGACAAGGGGCAAGCAAGCAGTCCTATTGCGTAGGTACCTTTTTCTGAGAAAACTAGGTTAAAAACACCATTATACACTCCAAGAAACGTACAGTGCGATAGCAGGGATGAAATACCATTTCTTGACCCAGCAGAGAGAATCTTACTCCTTGCTCCATTTTCATCACTGGCCTTTAGATTATCCTGCTCTTTAAAACAATTTCAGACACAGAACTAATTCATACGGTGACAAAGAACAAAGAAACATTTTACGTGTGAGAAACTATATCCTTTTGTTTGCTGTAAATCTATTTGTTTAAAAAAAAAAATAAATTCACCAGTCAGGAAAATCTCAACTTCCTCACCCCCTAAGAATCCAGTCCTGGCTCTCTCCCTGCCTCATTCCCCTTCTCCTCGACACAAGCTCATGCTTTTCTTTAATGAAACAAAAAAAATCTTAAACTTGCCCTTTGCCTGGAATTCCTCTTTTTGTTTCACCTCACTACTACTAAAAAAAGCCAAAACTAACACTGAAGGCAAATACTGTTATCTGGTCTTAATGGTTTTGTATCAACAGCTTTGATAGAATTTGGTTCCAGTGACCAAATATGACCATGATTCAACCATAAATTGCATATTCACTTTATTGCCTACTCCAGATGTGAAGCTTCATATCCAGAACTGCTAATGCAGCAACATGCAGAATTTAATGGAAGTCACGTTATTACCACACACACTGGTCTGCCTGCAAAACTTCGTATTGCAAGGCCCACAGTTTCAAAATGAGTCTTTACTCTCAGACCCTCTGGATCTTAAGGCATGAAATCTGAACCTCTACAGTCTCTACTTTTAGATATTAGGACCACATTTAATTGCACAGACACTCTGGCATTCTGGGTAAGAAGTTTTCAATGAATGAGCAAAATCAGAGACTGCTTAAGAAGACTTCAGCAATATAGTACAGAAAGACAGATAAAGAAAACAGCCTGAGAAAAGTAATCAATTTACCTGGAGTATTAATAGCATCTGAATAATAGAAGGTGGAACTCTGGCTCTGGAACGTGATAATGCATCTTCCAATTTAATGTTGAGGGTAATTATATTCCTAAAGTGCAGAAGAGCCAGCTGCCGAACTGAGGGCTCCTTCCCCTTAGAAACAGAAACAAAGCAAGATGGATTATGAGCAGTGTGAAAATAAGTTTCAAAATCCTCTGTCAAAATTCCTTCCTTCACTTCTCAGGGATTACAAGAATGGTAAACCTGAATGAAAAGCAAAGGAAACAACAAAGGACACAGAGCAGCCTGTAAGTCTGCACAGTGAATTTGATTTGGCAGTAACAAGCGCTGCAGACTCTGAGTGAGTCTGACTGTGTCTGAAGATGATGAAGGGGTGGGATGGGGGGAATCATACCTGAGCGCAGGATACATATGTATATTTTGTACTTTAATGGTGATGAAACGTATCATATGTTCAAAAAAAAAAAAAAGAAAGCAGGGTTGAAAAAGGGTTGAATTTCCATTATTTCACAAGATTTTGAGTACTGGCTGGGTACTGTCTTCAAATTATGGTGGGAATCCTGACTCAGCCCACCTGTGGATCCTCCTTTTCTCCACAGTTTGGGAGACTTCACTATAAGGCAGGAGCAGAATTGAAGTTTCATATTGTATTTTCAAAAGACATCTTTTTGCAGTTCAAGAATACCTTCTTATTGAAGAAAATCTCATCTTTAGAATACAATGCTAGCTCTGCCTGCAGAGATTAACACCGCTTGCCTTATGAGGAGTTGCAAAGCTGTTCCTGTTTCTGGCATCAGGGTTTTTTCCTTGGGTATATATGGCTGTACATATATATTCTTGCCTGCAGTTATGAGTGCTGCCAGCCAAATACTAACATTTCCGGAAGATCTGTTATTCAGCTGATATTGATTTATCTTAGTTGGGAATAAAGAAGCCTGACCTGACCTGACCCAACCCAACCATTCCTTTTCACTTTGTTAATTATTTATACCGAAGTAAAAAAGGCCCCCAAACTGCTTCAATTGCTAATGAACAGAATTTACAAGAGCACATAAGCACCAGCTGGGCTTTTGGAAGTAACCTCAGAACATCAGACACCTAGATCTATTTGAAATTACATGGAGCTTGGGGCTCTTATCCCCCTCTAGGTTCCTTTGAAAATTCAAGCAATTATTTGCATCTGAAAGGTGAGGAGAGTTGTGTTGCTAAATTATTTTCAAAGGCCTCAGGAACACAACAATGAAAAGGGGGATTTGGTGCAATTTTCAAAAACTTCTGAGTGAGTTCTAATTTAGTCAAGTGCTTTGGAAAATGAGGTTGAGAGCCTACCTATATCTCTATGTGCCCAAATGTCTTGGATTTAAATTATGTGGCACTTGAAAAATCTCCCATTGTGTTCTAATAGGTTTTTGGTACCATCTTATTTCTATTGTTTTAAAGTTTCTACTGGTAAGACAGAAGTCAATGGGTGAAATAGCCCTGTATGTTTTTAGAGGTCTTCTCTTTCAGAATCAAAGTCTGTGTAAAGTTGCAGCTTTTCCACTGAATTCAGATTTCATGCCTGTAATTATCTGCAGATGTAAACAGTAATATTGTTAACATTTGGACAATCATTTTAGGCGTGAAGTCCACTCGGAAAAATGGGAGAAGGTTTCGAAGTTTGCCCAAATATGTTCAGGCACCAAGCTCCCACTAAAATTTATAGGCATCTAGAAGCAAGTCCAGAAGGTCACTTATACCTATCTGGTACAGATTTCCTTGGGACTTAAGTGATAACACTCTGTGGCCATCACGAAATTAGAAGATTGAGCCTTCATCCAAATCAGATCAAGTACCTGTTGTGGATTTAAAATTACTGGAGTCAAATTCTGTGTTCATGTAAACTGGTCTAACTTCGCTATTGTTGTCCACTTATAGTAGCATAGAATTTGATCTCAGAAATACAATTCCTTTTCAAAAGTGGAGATACTTCTGAGACAAATTGACATTGCAGAGAAGGAAATGCATATATTTAAGTCAACACAGCTCCACTTATTTCGCTGTGTGCATATTTCAGTTTATCATTCATAACCTTTTTTGACTTTTAGTGTGAGTTGGCAGAAGGACTACCCATCCTCGCTGCACTCTGCTTTTGTTTACAAAGTCCTCCTTCATCTTTTTCACCCAAGCACTTCAAACCCGTTTGCGTAAGTAACTTATTTGCATGACATGACTATACAGAACAGCTGCACTGGGAGGTTGGCCCAAGGAAAGAGAGTTAAGGATTACATCAATCTGTTGATGAACCAGTAAAGTTGCTTTTTCAAGTTTTTCAAGATTCTATAGTAACAGAGTAATTTTTCACCTGCACAGGATAGAAAATAGCCTGAAGCATGGGCAGGACATCACTGAAGAAAAAATCCCAGGTTTCAGCTAACGTATCCAGTAGCTTCTGCCCTGCAAAAACACACAAAAAAGTAGTGAACCGTTTAGGTTGTAATCAGCTAACTCCAAAGACTAAAACATGCAGGAAACAATATGAATCTGCTATTATACACAAAGATGAATCATGTACCAGCTACTATTAGCAGTATGGAATTAGTATTCCTTTCAGTGTATCAGATCATTCAGTATTTGTGTCTTTTCAGGTGACACATCTAATGTTCTTAGTAAACTCAGAGACTTTGTGGTTAAAGCTTACTCAGAAAAAAACCCGTGAAGAACAGAGTAATGGCCCCGGTTACCTCCTTCTCTTCTTGCAGTAATACCTACTGGACAAGACTCTGGAGGAGAGCAGTAGGAGGAGGACACAGCAGGTTAAACATGGAAGCATTCCTGCAGAGAAATCTCCCCCACCATGCTCCCCTCTGCCCACCAAGCTGCAAGGCAGCAGAGCAACCCACGCTCTGTGGAGATGCTCCACAAAGTGTTCCCTCAAATCAATCCCTGAGCTTCCCTGTATCTCCACTTACATAGAAAATCTCACCCAAGATCTATGGAAAAAGACAATGGTGTTGCAGCTCTGTTTTTTACTGTAATTTTCAAAGGATGCAGTCAAATCCTGCTAGGATGCGAGTTACCCATGGTCCTCACAGCAAGGCCACCTCCTTGTCCATTCCCTAGCTCCAGCCACCAGGAAGCTCCCCAGTGGAGACTGGAGAAGCTCTGGCCAGGTCGTACAACCAAGCTGGACACCGAGTTCCTCACAGAACATTTTGTAAAACAGAGGCAAATGCAGGAGCCGAGATCTACTGCAAAGGAAGTCTGGCTTGATCACTAGATGCTGGCCTCAAATCCCTGTTCCCCAAGACAGCCTGTGTGACCTCGGGCAAGCTCTTCAGCATCCCTGTGCCCCTAACCCAACTATGAAAGGAGAGCAATGGCACCGTACCTCCACCAGCAAGTACTATGGCGATAAATACATCAATGATTATGAGGCATTCAGACAAGACAATATGACTTATCAGGAAGCAAATTCAATAGCAATCAATCAATATTACAATTGGTTTCAGAATCAGATACTATTCTTAATTTTTGTATTACAGCATTACTTAGGGCCTCAGCCAGGGAACATTTTGCCTAGAATTACACACATATCACAAAGAAACTGCATGAAAGCAGCTACACTCAAAGTTAGCCAAGTGCCAATCTTTATTATGGAATACTTTATCTCCCTGCATTTTTAAGCACATGACAAATAGCACCAGCTCTGGCCCATCTGCAACTCCTGAATTATTCCTGGGTTGATGACTTTAAGTGCTTTCTGTGACAAATGTGGATCACCATGCTATACTGCAACTGCTGGCTTGTGAACCACACCAAGGTCTTCGTTTCTGCACCACCAGGCAGGAGTTCTCTCTGTCCTACACACTCGTGCACAAGACTGAAAAGGGTGTTCTCGGTTTCAATTTTTTTTAAAATTTGTCTTGCATTTGTTCTAGTGAACAGAGCAGGGAACCAGGTTCAGAATTTCCTAGCAGCTGTAGCAGTAATAATAATAAATACTGTTGCATTATAACCTCGTTGTACTAGTGTCTAAAACACTAAAGTGTTTCAAAGATATAAATCTGATCATGAAGGAGAAGCCCAACCACTCTATGCCTTGAGGTCAGAGTTTTAAAAAGAGTTAAATACATTAGTTGCCCACAAGTTGAGGTTAAGTGGAAACTAAGCCCTTACAAATTTGGCTCCAGATGTGGGTGCTGAACATTGGTCCTTTTCAATCTTGCTGCTAGAATTGCATGAAGTCAAATTACCCTGTTGAGATTAATACGTCTTTACTGTCACACACTCCTTTCACCTTGTGGGCAGCTTGTTTTGTGAAGTGATGGATTTCTGTACAGCAGCTCAGAAAGGCTCCAGAGTTAACTGCCTTTTGCCAGGCAGGCCTTTTACTGAGGGCTGTGGAAGAATTCCTACGGTTTGTTGATCATGAGCATCTTTCACACAGAAGAACGTGACTTCCGTGTCCTTTCAAGAACATGTTTGTTTTACTGTAAGGCAAAGATCCCTGCATCTACCATAAGCATTTGCTGGATTCCAGGAAGCTGGGTTACTCTAAATACTCATTTTAATGAAGCACAATATAGTCAATTTTGTATGACATAAAAATGCATGTAGTACTTTTCACAGTGCTTCTAAAAGCTAATTGAAACTCCTGAAATAAATGTAAGAATAAAAATTATCATTTCAAAAGAAAAGCTAAAAATTTCAAAACCTCCTGCAGGACAAAAATGCTCCAAAGTGTGCCCTGAAGTGATCTTTTTCCTATTTTGAAAACTTCAACACCAACTGGATAGGGAAACTCAAACCATGGGATGTAGGACAAACTGAGATTTGAGGGCAGGACGCCTGCTGCTGCAGACCCAGGGAGGGAGCCCTGCTCAGAATGGGAGTTCCCAAGACTACCATGCTCCCAGCTTTGTCTTGGATGTTTTGGGAGCCAGGGAGTCACTGACTATGGGAAGGACTCTGGGGTGCTGCTACCTCTGTTGCCAAAAGACCCAAATTCCAGCCTTGGAAACTCACATCCTTCAGCAGCTCCCCAGGCAAGCTAACAGAAAGCTACCTGTCACAAAGACCTCTGGCTCTGAATGAGACTCCTAAGTTACAGCTACCCTCCCATAACTAGCCAGTCTTAGTGAGCTGACACTTCCAAGGACGCACTTGAAAAAACACGATCGATTTAATCCTCACCTTACCAGCATTTCTGACCATATTTTAAGGGGTAACCACAAAGTGATACACCAAATTCAAAACCAAAATAAACTTAACAGCTTGCTGAAATTTTTTTGTTTGCCAAACATGCTCCTACATTTGAAAGCCATTTAGTGGTCTCACATTTCAATTTCTCATCTCAGCTTTGATCTCAAACATCAGAGATAGTATTTTTTTATTTTCAAGCTAGTAAAACCAGAAAAAAAGGGGTTGGACTTTGGTAGGTCTCTGCATCCAATTTGCTGATTTGATACTTAGAAACCAACTTCCTTTGTGATTTACAAAGCAGCTATGAAGGCCTCGAGATCCTTACAGCTCCCCTTGTGCTCTCCAAGCTGTTATTTTATATAACTGAGGAATTCTCTGTTCAGCTTAGAAGAGTTTGGGTACTTTTGGGGGGTATTTTTTTAATGTGGAATTTGTTCTTTTTTTGCGGTGTTCAGGGCTATTGTCTTTTCACCAGAAAAGCTGGGTCCCATAGAACCATCTTAATCTGATGAACTGTACTGTCAGTAATGAAAGGTTACATTTAGGATTTAGAGATAGCAGAAAGTAATGGAAATTATTATCTCCAGGCTACTGCTTAAACAGTATATTTAGACTAAATGGTATTATGACTGCAACTGTGGTAAAGGAAAGATGCACTTCTTTAAAATTGCCTCAACTCCCCAAAGATCTTCAGACTGTTTTAATGGGCAATCATTCTTGAAGATATTCTGAAACCGTTTCACCCTCTGATGGTGTATGCCTACATCTAGGACAAAACAGCATCTTTAACAGAACATCTAGATGCCACACAATAGCATAGGACACAAAATGAAGGTGTCTGTAAAATGACACATCAGGTGGAGGTTATCCTTGATGTTTATTTCCATAAGCTGACACCTCCAGAAGGTGCAGACAGACAAATGGAGGCTTGACTGTAAAAAAAAAAGAGACAGTGTCTGACCTCGTTTATGTAAGCATGAATCCACAATAACTCTTAAAACAACCTACAGCATTATTTTGGACTTAGCCAGACACTTCAGCTAACTGGGATCTTAGTGCTTATTTTTTTGTTTATTAAGATATCTCAGTCTATTTTTCCACTTTTCCTTAACATTGAGCAGGTTATAATTGAAGGAGAAGGAAGTGTTCACGCTGGAGGTAACCTTTCCCTTACTCCCTCGATGCTGCTCTAGGCAATCACCTCTCCTTGATGAAAGCCAATGGGACCCTGTTGTGGTTTAACCCCAGCCAGCAATTAAGCACCACCCAGCTGCTCGCTTACTTCTCCCGCCCCCCCAGTGGGATGGGGGAGAGAATTGGGGAAAAAAAAGTAAAACTCGTGGGTTGAGATTAAAGAAAGTTTAATAGAACAGAAAGGAAGAAAATAATAATAGTAACAACAATAACAACAATAATAAAATAATAAAATAATTGGAATATACAAAACAAGCGATGCACAATGCAATTGCTCACCACTCGCCAACCAATGCCCAGTTAGTTCCTGAGCAGTGATCGCCCCAGGGCAACTCCACCCAGTTTATATACTGGCCATGACGTCCCATGGTATGGAATACCCCTTTGGCCAGTTTGGGTCAGGTGTCCTGGCTGTGCCCCCTCCCAACTTCTTGTGCCCCTCCAGCCTTCTTGCTGGCTGGGCATGAGAAGCTGAAAAATCCTTGACTTAGTCTAAACACCACCTGGCAACAACTGAAAACATCAGTGTGTTACCAACACTCTTCTCATATGAAATCCAAAACATAACACTATACCAGCTACTAGAAAGAAAATTAACTCTATCCCAGCCGAAACCAGGTCAGAACACCAAGGCAAGACACAACAACAGACTGCAAGAATGAACTGATACAGCTAATCCATAGTCCTGGGAAGATAGGGAAAGCATCACACTGCCCCCAGAATGCATTTGCTAAAACTCTTGTGACAGACATAGGTAGTCATGCTAAAATCCAAGTTACCTTCATAAAACCGGATCTTGTCCCTTAGGATCACCATGCCTTTTGTGAGCAGCTGATTCTGTAAATAAAATATAGACTACCTTTACTTATTACTGTACTTCCCTACAGGCATCATATTTCACATTTTGTTCATTCTTAACTTTTGACAATGAAGGGGCTCTTTTATTTTAATGATCAATCATCAAAGGACTCCTCCTGTGTCCATCTTGCTTAAATCACTTGGGACACTTGTCAAATGATGATATAATCCCCTACTTCTTTCAGGATACAGCACATATTCTGTGCAGCAGAAAGTGCTTCTCAAACTTCAAACGGCTGACCCACAAAGCAGGTACTCTGTCTTAGAGAAGCCGAAAGAATACTGCTTCAATAGTGTGTACTTACTGCTAAATGTCTTTCCCATTAACTATACTACAATGAACTTAACTGGTTTACTCAGGAACTTAAATTTTAAGTTAAAAGAGACTGTCTGAAGTCTACTGAAAGACAGCAATGTCATACAGAAACTCAGTGACTACACAAATCTATTCCACAGCTTGGACTTTCACTATCTAACTGTATATATATATAAAATCCAAATCCCATTAGAACATAAATGACAGAACACACAGAAGTCAGTGGACGTCTCTGAATGGTTTCAAGGGTCTCTAGATCAGCATTTAGAGTGGGTGAAATGATTTTGCTCAGTAGCATATAACAAAATCTGATTTAAATGAAAGAAAGCACATGCCTACCTGTAGATATTCAGTGAAAAAGGATCCCAGTTCTGTTTTCAATAATTGCCTGTATTCAAAAGAATAAGAAAAGGATCTGTGTAATCAGCAAATCTTATTAGCTGTGCACTGCATGGAAAAGGGGAAGTCACTAATAGCAAAATATTTTCATGTGAGCACAGAGCCTGTCAATAATGCCTAACTACAAATAGAGCAAATGGGGTCAACAATTACCAAGACTCCCAACCAGCATTTCTATGTGTTGAAAAGTAACTGCTGTGCTTTTAGATAGTTCAGTTGCACAAATACATATGAAAGGAAATTAAGATTTGATGAAAAGAGGATGTTTTCCATCCTACATCTAATCCTTTTAAAAATGCTCGAATTGTTCTCCTGCTGTGCCAGGGCTTCAGTGGCGCCTGGCACTGCAGACATGGGAGGACTCCTGGTGCTCTCTGCCCATCTGTGGGTCTGAGCCAAAAACTGAGCACATGTTCAGAGCCAAATCATCCCTCTCCTGCATAATGTCAAAAAAGAGCTGTGACAAAATATTTAGAGAGAAACCTGAAGCAGGATGATATTCTGTGGGTTTTGTTGCAGGTGTGAAACTTGGCCAGTTTACACTGAAAGGGTCACGATCTTCCACTCAGGAGACTCATGACAGCTGAAGTTTCCCACAGTTTCAGTGAAAAAGCAGGTAGGAATTTAACAGTTTAGCTCTGCCTTTCATGATTCCTCTACACTAAAACCTACAAAGCAATCTCACAGAGCAAACCAAACTGACATGCAAAAAAATTCCCACAGACAATCCTCAAATTCAGAAACTGAATTCAACCCAATCTGCAAGCCTAATGTTTGTACCCAGGTAAAACTGACTACATTGCTAAAAAACTGTATGTCCTTCAAATCTCACACGTTGGACACTAGATATATTTCTCTGCAATCAGGTCACTATTTAGGTGCATAAATGAGAGCCTGGACCTTATAGAAACATAGCCCCAGCCGGGTTTTCTGAACACATGCAAATCTGGCCTGGAGCTCTTTTGAAAACCTGTCTCTGTGTGACCACCTCGGGTCCCATGAAGAAATGAAGTCAAGTTCAACTTAAAATCTAAACACTGACTTCAATTAGGGTAGTTATGTAAATTATATATTCAGTAGCATATTATCATCTATCCCTTTGGGTTATGTCTTTAACTAACAAATAACTAATTAATCAAATTTTTTAACTAGTAAACAAATACACGTCTGGTTTTAGAAGTCCACCATATCCCTACGCTCCACGAAAAAGTCTGCAGGAGTTGGATCTGATGTTTTTAACAGCACATGCTTCAGCACAGCCTCTTGATATCTTCTGAAAGTTCAGGGAAAGGAGGAGCAGGTCAATCTTTAGGAGGCTGAAATACAGTATCTTATTTATTTATCCTTAAGCACATGTCCACACTGACCTCATAGCACCCTGAGGAAACACCCTAGGCATAAATGAAATTGAAAATAAACAAAAGGAAGGGGATTTTCAGATGTTCCTAAGCATCAAAATCCTTTTCAGCTAAAAACCTGATTAATTCAGACAAACTATCTCTGGACAAAAATTTCCAAAGCCAGCTCAGGCTTTAGCCATAGGTCTCTCGTTGCCATGAATGGCCATTGTATGGCTAGCCCCCTTGGCACGCTGTTGCAACGTATGGGAGAGGACAACCCTTGCAGTATCCTGAGACTCCTTCCTGAATGGTACCCACTGACAAGCCCTTGGCAGGGGTTAAAACCCACCTCCCCCAAAGATCCTTAAAGTCTTAAAGCCTTAAGAGTAGACAATGAGTACAAGGATGCTATAGCCAAATCCTGCCATGCTCACTCAAAATGGGAATTTACTGTCCAAGTGTTGTGATTTTTTTCTGGAATGCAGTGCAAGCAATGGCACTAAAGGTTTTTCTTACTTTGGACACAGATAAATAAACCATTTTTAGGTTAAAATAACAAGAAAGTAGCAGTTTTGAATTCTCCTATGATAGAAGCAATTTATTCCCAGATATCTCTTTGTGCCACTGTTTCAAAAAGTACTGATACTTTATGCTGACAGGTTTTGCTTAATTTTCTACCCTTTCCTCAAGCTAGAAGCTCTTTGAAGTCTAGTCTTGGATTCCTCTTAGTCTTGAACAGGTGATTTGCAAATACTTTCTCTTTTCATATTTCAGGTTCTAGTGATAATTCCTGTCATTTAGAGCAGGAAATACAAAATTATGTTCTACTTATCCAATAACTAGCCCCCTGATAAAACAAAATCCCACCACATTTCCATTTTTTTCTGCTGTGAATGAAGTAAACAACCAGCTTGTAGTTAATTATATGCACTGGACTGCATCACACCAATCAGCACTACGGCTACATTAGCATCTCTGTTTCCAGGGTACAACTGACAGCACAGTTAACGTGTCTTACTTTTTAAATCCCTAATAATACAGATACTTCCTGCTACTTAATTAGTTTCTAGTGAAATAAATAGTGAGGCCCTCAGGCCACATCAGAACACCGGTGTTTTATGTTCTCTGTATCCATATTCATGTAAAAGAGATTCACAACAAAACTGGATCCAAGACATTGCTTGCAATTTTTTTTTCATCCTTGTTTAATTTCCTTTAACAAAAATTAGTTAGGTTGTCACCTGTCAGATCCTGGGTAATTCAGATTACTGAATAACCTTATCTAGATATATGGACATCATGGTGGAATCCCGGTAAAAATCTGATTAAGTCTAAAAGAGATCCCTGATCAGATAGCAGACCTTGTTTCAAGCACATCTGACGTTGAAGCCAGTGTTTTTGCACTCTTATGAAGCTTGTATATCATTGGTACCAGGTCTTCATTCCCTGTTTAATGACTTCAGAAATTAAGATAATAATATAAATTCACATAAAATATGCTAAAGTAGCTCCTGACTTTTTTGTATCTTCCTGCTGTTGCTTCTTTGGTTCATTTTCAAAATAACTCTTGCAATACTACTCAGAATGGAAAGTCTAACACTGTATAATTCTGTTAAATAAAGTTAAATGAAGCAAATGGAAACAAGTGATTTTACTGGGTTTGAACTCTTGCTACAAAGGAGGAAATGCCACTAAAATGTGCTTTGTTTGCATTAAGCCAACATCCTGAAACTCAGAAAAGAGACAGCTATAAATATGTATTAGCTTTAATACAGGACATCCTGCTTCCACTACGTTTCCCTTTCCTTCTTTTTCTTCCTTGATTTACAAGTGGTGTAAATAAACACTTTGAAATGACATATGGTGCATGAAATGAAAAAGAAAAAACACTGTATGATTACTAATATCACACACATGCACCAACAGAAATACTAAACAGTAAGTGTAGGCATATAAATTTTTATTACCTGACTTTTGAATCAATCCCCTATTAAATCACCTAGTGAGGGCTCAGAAGTAGTAATGTACAGGCCATACACTGGTGATACTCGCAGTTACTGGAGTATCTTCTCACCACCTTACTGTACTGCATTAGCTTTAGCAGAGTTAGTCAGGAGCTACAGTAATATGAAAGAGACTGAAGTCACACACTGATTTTATTGGTAGTAGGGCTTCTGAGCGCTATGTAACTCCGTATTTAAGGCCACTTTCTAATGCCAGAGGAATGCAAGAATGGTGTCAAAAGCCATCAGTGTAAATGAGTAGCAGCTTTTATGAGCCAAACCTAGAAAAAAAGTAAGTGTTACTGTACAGATTTGTACCCACTGATGTTTTCTTAAATTATCAGTGCATACATAATCAGAGTTCAAAGCCTCAAGATGTGTGTTCAGAAAAGGAAGTTATACATATTTGTTTGCACGTGTGACATACAGTAGTTGAATATACGTGACATTTCTAAGTTAAAATGATGGTGTGCAAATATTGCGGGCATAACCTAACTGTTCAAATATTTACACTTGGTCTGTGAGTCAGCTTGGATATTCAAGGTTTAACTATGAAAAGTATCCCAGAATCTGCTCTAATTAAAGTGGTAAAATAAAATAACTTCCTTTTACTGTTCTGTAACTGTTGAAAAAGTTACTGATACTAGCCATTTACCCGAATGCTTCCACACTCAAATCCTGTCCAGTGGAAATAACGGCTATTTGTTTCCTTTTATTTATGTACTTGTGGGGAAAATGGATCTAAAACAATCCTGATGTTTAGGAATCAGATATTTTTGCATTCAATAATGACATTAACCCAAAGAAAGTTATTTTGAATTAAATAACAATAGTAATAAGCCAGGTATTTTTGGTATGTGTCAAATCAGTAATTTCTTAGTTAGGTTTTGAGCTGAATTTAAGTGAGGCAAAAGGGCTTTGGTTGCAAATAGTCAGGAGGCCCTAAAACATAATTGACTGTGGTCGGCAGTAAAATGAAGCACACAGCAGGAGTGCAGTAGCTTCTGGAAAGAGGCCGTGGCTGGGCCTGTGAACACACATGTTTAAAAAAATACCACTACCATGCTCTCCTCTAGAGACAGATCTTTTGGCTGTTGTGTCCTCTTCACCCACTTGCAGGTTTCTCATCTTAGCTCTTTTGTATGAATGAAGCAAGCAGGACACACACGAGAAGCTTCACAAAAACAAATTCAGAGTTGTCAACTAGAGGATGGACAGCTTTTGGCAATAAATTAGAAGACTGTTCAGGCCAAGTAGGAGGCAAGAGGGAACAACCTCAAAACAGCAGTAGACAAGAACCAGTCTTGAAAGCCACGCTGCATCTTGCCAAATGCTCGCTCATCCCAGGAGAGTTATGCTGCTGATGCCTCATTTACAACAGCAGCTTTCTAGCTCAGTCTAGATTTCACAATATTTTGTCCATCAGCTCAGGTATGAGTCACCAGGCGTTCCCCCCCGAAGTGAGCGATCAGTCGAGATAACAACAAAGCAGCATTATCCTTACCCTAACAAAAACAGAAATGGGCCTATCATGCGGCAGCAAAGCCCATCATAAAATGAAAAAAAAAAAAAAAATCAGTCTATTTGTAGTCAGCTTGCCTGTTCAGCTGCCTGGGATGTTGCAATAAATTCAACACAACTATATTAGCAAGCATCATCATGGTGCAGGGTTTATACCCAGGTAAATGAAAGCAAAATCTGGACACAATTCACCAAATAATATCTATCTATCTATCTATCTATCTTCTATTTGTTGGTTCATACAAGATTGTATTTGTCTCTGCCACATCAGCAGATAATTCTTCCTCTTCTGTCCCTCACCAGCAGACAAGCACCCTGAGGCAAATGCACTGGTCCAGGAAATCTTAGCCCAGAACTACCATTTTTTGTCATTCAGATAAAGCTGAAGAATCCTAACTGCACTTACAGTAATAACAATCAACCATTATTCCAATAACTAACTGAAAATGATTGATGGATCATGCTAACTGACAGCCATCCTAGAAAAGCTATTCTTTGTATGTCATTTTGTCCCCAGAGAAGTAAGAAATAACTGGAGAATAAGTTTCTTTTAATTTCAAAAAGACAGAGAGAGAGGGAAAAAGAGAGATCACACGCCAAAACTCATTCACCTGGACTTCTCTGAAGATATGCCCACAATAAAAGGAACCAGACTGGGCCAGCTATCCCAGACTGGGAACCAGACAGGGACAGATAGTCCCAGAATATCTGGATATTCTGTGGATTTCGTCAGACTCCAGTGCCTGGACAGAGTGGGAATAAGCAGTAAGGGAAAGGGAATCACTGAGGCTCTTATCTGAAGGCAGCCAGGGAATGTAATAAGCTGTCTGTCTTTTCTAAGTGCAGCTTCTTTTCCACTATTTATTCTTCAAAGTGTTGGGACAAATTTCTAAAAGGAAATCTGCAACTTTGCCCTTGTCAGTGAGAGAGAGTTTAATAAGTAATACTAAGTGCTAGAAAAAGTAGTAAAAACTGAAGTGCCGTAAATCCAGATATCAGCTTATCTCTTGGTAAACGTTTCGTTGCAAGTATAACTTCAATAACTCAAATGGTAGGGTTTTCACCTTCTATATATATATATATATATATTTTTTTTTGTTTTAGGAAGAAAAGTTCCCATTATGCATCTCACTGGTCTATATTTAGTCTGTTGCGAACAGCATCACCACAGTATGAGAAAGAAATAGGAACCTCAGTTCCTTGTGCTGACAAGACAGCTTTATAACATCTACAGCATATTCAGCCTTTGCAGAAGGAGCAGCTAGATGTAAGGGACCACCAGGCAGGACATCTTTCCTTGCCATGTTGCACTGACTGCTTGAAGGCTTTACATCCTCCATGTATGCAAGTGAAGCACCTCAGAGCTACGCCTGGAACCTGTGAATGGGCAGCATCATTGCAGTGGAATAGGGCTGCATTACTAGAGGGGTCCAGGTTTTCCCTTCCTTAGTTTCAATCCAGTACATCAAGACAGACTCTGTAATAATCCATCCTCCTCACGGCTAAGCACCTCCTCCACAGAAGGAGGAACCCAGCTCTCCCTACACAGCGAGGTGTCGACACACATCAGCAACAGCTATTCACTAAGGCCCAATTGACTACATTGGTTGAAACTACAACTGGGGAAAAAAAGGTAATACTGCTGTAGAAGTTTTCAAATGTGAGTGCTAGCAAACAGTACTGTGAATGCTGGGCGTAGAGTCGAGTCTCTTACCTGACTCCTTCATTGAGGTTGTAAAGTTCATGGTCTGGGAGACCCTTACGCTGGAACACCGCTATTACTCCATTGTGGATACTGAAAGAGGACATTAGGAGTCATTAGCACCTGATCACATTTTAGAAGGGTATCACTTCCACAATATGCCTAACATCTCTGCCTAGACACTGCAAGACCTTTTTAAAAGTCATAGATGACTTCTGGTACCCCATCCCAGATGCCTTAAAGGGAATTATTGCCTAGAAAATAGATGACATCTTTGAAAATCAGTTCTTTTTGATTTGTTCCAACTCGGTAACTTCAACAGTTGCACATCTGAAATCAGTAATTTCAGAAAACTTAGGGTTATATATTTTAGGTACTTTAAGTATATTAAGTATAACTTTTAATATATTAAGTATATTTGAAGTATTTTAAAGTATATTTTTGTCTCTATGGCTCAGCACAGAGACAATTAACAGCCTCACTGTGAGATCAGTGATGATATTCCTGGCATTGTTGGCACATATTTGTCTGAGCTTTATCAATGAATCAGCATTTATCCAGGCTGGACACTATACCTGAAGTTTAACCCCAAATATAGCATCCCTTTACTAGAATGTAATCTCAAGAATGGTTAGTTCTTTAAAAAAAAAGAAATAAAAGAAACACTGGACAATTATGAATTTTAACTCAATGTAACCAATTTCTCATTAATTTTCAAAAATTAAACAATAGAAAAGGGGCAATTGGTTACTAAGACTGTTTCCTATTACCACTCACTCATTTCTCAAAGATTTATGCTCTTGCTTCAGCTAAAGGAAAACCAAGGCTGCACTGAAAGAACAACAGGTCTAGAGTTTCTAGGGTGGACAGCTAGAGAGGCAGCAATGTGCTTGGCATAGGCCAACCATCTGTCCTATAAAAATGCTTCCTTTCCATCTTCAATGCCATTTGTAACTGTTCTACAAGCAGACGTTGCTTAGAGGTGGTGACTTTCTGCTGCAATGAGACGCAACCGAAGACAGGATTGAGACCACTAAATTCTCTAGCTCAACAGAAAGTCACATACCCAATGCTGTCTGTGCCTGGGGTGCATGGCCACCAGCCCCATAAATTCTAGGATGCTGAATGGCACAAATGTACCAGGTACTGTAGGTACCTGGCAGTCCACGTGCTTAGCAGGGATGCTTACTGGTCCCATGAACTTAAGACTGCACCTCAAAGGGTTACTGAAATGAGTATGGGCTTCAAGACAAAGCTCTGAAATGCTCCTGAAATACACCTGACACAATTAGCGTGAGGACACATCAGCCTAAATCACTGAGCTTAAGTCTGAGGAGAAAAGTAAAGAAATGCCAGTGAAAGGTGAGACCAAACCTGTTCCAGCATTAGTAGAAGGGAGCAGAAGTCTCCTTCCCCTTCCCCAACGCAGTGTCACCTTTTATAGCCTCACAGCTTTGACTCCAAAAGGAAAGACGAACCACATGGTCCCCCTCCATCTGTCAGGTCATCCCCACTCCTCCACTCTTGGAACTGCTTGGCAATTTCTACCACATTTAACTATGGAGTAGAAGTCCCCAAAACATGAAGGCCTTTTAGCTTTCAGCTGGGGCAGAAGGAGCATCTTTTAGTGACCAAAAACATACTGCAGGGTGAGCTCAGCCTTTATTCCACATACACAGAGATGCTTTAGTTTCCTGATGCTAACACACAAGAAAGCAGCCTTTATCCGCTGCACTGCTCTACTGCTGCTACTCAATTTCCGATATGACTGCTTTTACTGAAATGACCATTCCCACGACTGGCAGTGACTGCAAGTTATTTCATTTCTGTCTGACTCAGTTACCCCACGTGTAAAATAAAGATGATGACACTGACCACTAAAGGGTATTTTAAGATGTATTTATGAAAATCATAACAAAAGCAATGAGTGTGATTATCAATAGCAGTATTACATGTCATCATTGTCATCGGATTTTTCTTCTTCCCTCACAATCCTACTAATTGCAAAGGGAAAATACAGAATTTGGCAGAGGGCTCTTCCTATTTGAGGTTGCACCTGTGAAGGGGAGATGACACCTTAAGGCATATTACAAAAAACACAGGGCAGAAGTCTTCCTGCTCTGCACCATCTCCCTGGGTGTCTCTCATTCTGCATGCCACCTCTCAGCCTGTACTCAGCAGGAGCAAGGAACAGCAACAACCAGCCTCGGGGACACTCCAGAGGTGTATCTAGGAGCCACTGAACTGACTCTCACCCCTAGAACATCTACTGAAAAGACCTTCCAAGAATGAGAAGCTACAGCATGCACATGCCTCCTGGGGATTTGGTTTTACCAGTGACTCTGCAATATCATTTTTCAGAGCTTTACAGCTGACCTCCCCCCCCTCACACTGCACTGGAGTCTGGTGCACGGGAGCAGCAACCACCTTTGGAGCTCTGGAAAGCAAAACCAGGACCAGATTTGCCCATCCTGGAGGTACCAGGATTTGGGGTTGCCATGTCTAGTGAAGAAGAGCTAAAGGTGATACCTGTTTCTAAGGTCTCCAGAGGGAGGAAGCCGGATTCCTACTGGCAGACAAGCTCGGTCAGCTCTGGCCTGGTGCCAGCTCGAGGGCCAGACCTAGCCACACGCAGCTGCTCCCACCGCAAGGGGATGTCACTGCAGGCACTACCCCAGGTGGCAGTGCAGTGTGCCTGGGGACCTCAAGCACCCACATTAAACGTTCCCAGGTCCACGGTAGGGCAACCCCTTTCTGTGCTTGCTGGGAGCAGAGGAATGGGCTGGAAGGTAAACCCGACACTATTCACTGAGAGATTCGAAATGCAGGCACACAACAATGCTGAACAGCAAAGAGATGCACTGTTTGAAAAGCTCAGCCATGTTCATCTGTGGAAAAAGGAAATTAAAAGTGGCAGGTAAAGGATATGACCCACTGTAGAGAAATGCACAAGCAGATAAAAATAGGAACCGTTATCCTCTTCTCTCTTTTGCTCCTTTGATGACGTTTCCAAGGCATTAAGCACTCCCCCCACCACGGTGGTCCCTCCTTCCCCCCTACACCCACATGCACAGACATACACTCATGATCTAACCCAACTTATTTTGGCTGGCTCAGACAGACACACTCAATTTACGATTATTTGAAAATTGGCAGCTAAATGTCTCTGGTATACAGTGAAGCGACTTGGGTATTTTAATATTATGAGTAATATGTGAAGTACGATTAATGTAGTGAATAAAACAAGCAGTCTTTACACGCTCTTCTGATTCGGAAATGAACTTTGCAATGTTCCCTGCCAGCCTTCTGCAGAGAAGAATGACTAAATATCTCTCCTAAAAGTCAACATGCTCTCTCTCCTTCTCTCTGGCACTCCTTTCTAAATGAGGGGGAGGTTTTCTCTTTCCAGCTTAACAGGTCCATTATTATTCCTCAAAGAAGAGAGAGAGCAAGCTTTTTTAACAAGAACTAAGGGGACAGGCTGTGAGCATTTAAGTTATTGCCTGTGTAGCAGAACTGCGTGTACATAAAACATCCTAGCAGTGGTCTTTTAATCCTTGTAGTGAGGGACAACTGCCTTGTCTGGAAGACAAGTCTTGGCCCTGCTACATTGACACCTGCCTTTCCTTCCCATCGCAGACAGCAGTGCTTGCATGCAGGGTGCAGGCATGCAGTCCCAGGCTGCAGGTGACATGGGAATACCACCATAATCTGGTCCTCCATACTTGCTCAAGAGGCAACAAAGAGGAATCAGAATAACCGGGAGGCTATCAGTGGCATAAGTTGGTGTCAGGATAATAAAAAGCTAGCTTAAATCTTCTTAGCTACCTTAAGCTAATGAAAAAAACAAACCCAACCCTTGCTTAAATTAAAGCAACGCTATGGTTTCCATAATGAGTGATTATTTAAAAGGGTTTAGTCAGAATGGTACAACTTTTTGGTGTAAAGAAAATCTGAGCTGCTGCTTACACACAGAAGTCCTGCAAGATGCTTGAGGTGGGTGGATCACCTTTACTTGTGCCTGCGACCAGCCTCCACTAAGGTTTAAGTCAATAATGTATGTAATTAAACTTACATTTTAATAGTTAATCTGAACTGAAAATGCCTTGTAAACTCCCTTCTGTAACTCTTTTACAACGTGAAAGTTAATAATGGGTGCACTCATGCACTGATACAACTCTGAACACCTTGCCTATAGTTGCTGTACGTGTAAATGTGTGCACAGGAACACAGCACCGCAGAGACAAAAAAGACCCCCCAAAAGGGTCAGTTCCTGAACTGCCCATACTCAGTACTGAGTAAGGTTCCAGTTTCCAATCAAGACCAGACCTCACACTGTATGTCCAGGGTTATAAATGCTTCTGGTTTGCTATATTGTACCAACAGACATATTTTCCACAGAAGTGCAGAACCTCCTACTCCTGCAGCACTGCACTGTCTCCTACTTAAGAAAATAAGCAATTTCCAATGTTCTCCTGCCAGTATCTTCTGCTGGAACAAGGGGGACCTGGAAGCCCAGTGCACCTGAGCAGTGCACCTTTGAAACAAGCTACAGCCACCCTCACACTGCGAGAAAAGGCAAATCTCTGAGTTATGGGATTATGGCATTTCTTGAAAGTGCAACACCAATTCATTACCCATCTCCTCAACCGGTATGAATTGAGGTAAACTGCTGTGGCAGTATTACTTAACCTGAGTCCAAGCACTAAGATGCTTTCCATAAAAACATATGCTATAGGTCACTCTTCGTCTGAAGACTATAGCTAGAAGAAAATATTTTGAGAGACCAGCAGCGGGGCAGAAAGAAGCCTGGGAGGAGGCTTCCCATGGGTCAGTGGGTGGGCAGGGAAGAGAGAAGCATGGTTAGAGCAGGCTGGCTGTGGGAGGGGAAATCAGGATGGGAAAACTACAGAGACGAGGTGTTTGGGGTGGGGTTGCCTTTAGAATGAAGACAAAACGTTAGATGGCTCCAGCAATGCATTGTACTTATCTATCCCACTGTGGCTACCAAATACCAAAAGAAAACTACCTACAGCCAAGAAGGCACTCAGAGCAACAAAAATCAATCCAGAAGCCTAAGTAACTTCACCTCTTTGGAGAGACTGCTCATTCTAGATTTGCCCGATCCTCCAGAGGAGGTGGCAGCTCCAGGACTCACTATTCAGCTGCCTGGAACGTGGAGAATGGCAGCTCCAGCACACACAGTGCAGACCTTCACCACCATTTACTTCAGCATGAAAGGATCTGGAAGGTGTAAACGGCCAGAGCACAAAGTTGGATGCTCGCTGACGGCGCTCCCAACCAGCCTAACAGCATGAGTGCCAAGATGAGGAGGGTGGGGTTTATTATTCTGATTTTTGCATAATAGAAAGCCACTGCCTAAGTAGCTCAATACCACCAAAACATACATTTCCCTTGAGTTGCTAGTTGTCCACCCAGACACCACTGCCTTCGGTGGGTGGGAGGCTGGGTCCCTCCAGCATTGAAGTACCACCCACCCCTGTTCTTTCATTGATGTTTTTAAGAAGGCAAGAAAGAAAACTGTGATTGAAACAGTTTTCTGCCAGGTCAGAATCAGTTTTTCCAGAGGTGAAGAACAGCTGCAAAGTTGGGCTCGCAAGTCTCTGTCTGAATCCTGACCTTCTGTTTGCTTTGACCATGGCCATGGCCCGCCCAGCTCTGCGTTTCCTGGCAAAGCAGGTGGAGTGGCCCATGTTTGCATTCATGCACAGCAC
This sequence comes from Aquila spilogaster, assembly GCA_024606505.1. Taxonomy (NCBI): domain Eukaryota; kingdom Metazoa; phylum Chordata; class Aves; order Accipitriformes; family Accipitridae; genus Aquila; species Aquila spilogaster. The sequence continues at coordinate 36,714,829 of JANHGO010000039.1, forward strand.
GCAGATAGTTTTGGTTCTCTGAAGCAGTCACTATCTTTGTATGCAAACAGCATGGGTGAAAATATCATGGCGTTTTTTATTTAGTGTTTGCAAATTCTCCCCTTTCCAGAGCTGCAGGTGAAGTCCATGAGCAAAAACAATGCTGTGTGGATAATCACATGCTGGGAGTATTGGGTAGTTAAAGGCAACATTTTCATTTTCAAAAGGGACTAAGTGACTTAGAGCACATTTCCTCTGGACAGTTATGGGAATAGCTTAATTAACCTGATATACTTGCATCAGAACCTTCTTGAAGACACCCTCGCTCCAGAATAAAACCTCATTTTTTTGAATTAGCTTAATCCAATCAGGAAGAGCCCATTTTCAGCACAGCTTCAGTCCAGCTGCAACTCCACAGGCTTTCCATGAGGCCTTGACCCTTTCAAAATAAGCTTGCGGCTGCTAGTTCACTTACGTTTCTGAAATTTCTATCCAATGTAAAGCAATCTGCAAAGAGGGATAGGCTGCAATTACACACTGGGTCATACAAGTGAAAATAAGCTGGTCTGCAAAACTCTGTCTTCAAAGAGTTTGAGAGGCATTAGTTCACTAACTTTACCAACTATAAACATTACTCGTACATATGAAGAAGTTGAGACAGACAGGTGAAGGGACTTCCCTGAGGTGTTACTAAGAGTTAATATCTCTACGGAGTACAGGACTAAGGAGATTCTGGCTTCCAAATATACCTGCATTCAAGCAAGTATAAATATGTCTGGAGGGCTATGGGGAGCAGCAATTCTCCACCACCACCACTTTCTATTACTGTAGTCAAGGCTGGCACGTGCTCCATGGTGCAGTGGTGGCTTGAACAGCTGGGAAGTCCCCTTTACCTCCCCATCCCTCCTCCCCACCCCACAGCTCAGCTCTCTGCCCCCCATGCATGCACATGGCCAAATGCTCCAAAGAGGGCTCCAAATAAAGGGTCAGTAAAAAGAAGGTGATTCTCAGACATGCAGAAATATTTCTAAATATTTCTAAATAAACACTAAATATTGGAAGAAAGAAAATTTCTGAGTAGAAGTCATAGATAAATATGCTGGTCTGGAATGCTTTCTCCACTAGCAAAACCTCCCTGTGATCTGAAAAAATACTCATTTTTAATTAGAAGATGAAAAATGGTTCCCATGACTGTAAAAATTACTTTACAGCAAGTTATTGTGCTTATTACAACCCTGTAAAAATTAGCTCAAACCATAAAACTCTTTCTGATTCCATATGTCTCCTTGGATTTACTGCTGATCTCAATAAGGTCACAGGCATCTCATCTGTGTTTTCTTCGCCTTTTCTTTGCTATCTCCTGCTCTTTCATGTTTCTGTGAATTTTCCCCATTTTCTTATACCAAAGAGGATCTAAGTGCCTTTGACTAGAGGCTTTCCCACAGCACAACTCAGACAGTATCGGCTCCTGATTAGGCAGTCTGTACTAGCTCAGTCAGAATGAAAACCTTGCGATGGATTTTATTTGCCCTGAGAGGGGCCCCCCCAGCTTGCAAGCTCAAGATTAAAAACCCTAGGTTTCTCAGTCCAATTGGGTTAGTCAGCATTCAGCCCTCATTTTTTGCCTGAAGCAGAAAAGTGGGGGAGAAAAGGAATTGAAGACAATGCTAGTGAAAAAATCTAAGCTATTTTAATCCAATGCAAATTCTGTGAGCTGTAACGAAACTGTATTGTTCCACTATGTTGCTGTTGGTTGCTAGTTAACGTGCACTGCTGGTGTGTTGCTGTACAGATCTTTTGGGGTTCATGGGAAAGCAAGCTCAGAAAAAGCTGTGATATAAAGTCTAATTTGCATAGTAGCAGACAGCAGCTCAGCACCGATTTCCCTTTCATCTAACAGTGTCGAGAAGTTTTACAGAATTTTAGTTTGGAGGTGAAGGAAAGCTATCAGGGAGGAAGAGACCTTCCTTGTTAGCACGGAGTGCTACGTGGCCCCTGCACACTGAACCCTGCTATTAGGCTCCTGCAGTTTGCCCTCCCCTGGTGTCAGAAAGCAGCAGGCATCCTCTGGTATAAACAGTCTGAGGCCTGAGACCCGTCTGAACAGAGCGGAGGTGGTGGAGGGGACGTCGCTGGGCAGCCAGACTGCAGCCACAGACAAGCCAATTGCAGAAGGGAAGCCGCACAGCCTCCTCAGAAAAAGCCCGCAGTAACAGAGCTGCTACCTTGCAGAAGACCCCACCAGCAGAACTGCAGCTCAGCAGCGTGTCAGCACGGTCCCTGGCAGGGCCAAGGCAGCATCCTCGCTCCACCGCAAAGGGATGACTTTCAACAAAGTGGGATCAGTAGTCTCATGTGGGGCAGGGCCTGCCATGGGGTTGTGCTTTACCTTTCCCCGCATTGGTTTTGATGAACTTGGTTCAAAGCCTCTTTCAAAAGCAGATACACACGTGCCACACCCAGGCACAGCTGCTAACATTAGGCAAGAAACCAGCAGACATTTAAATATAGAACAGCCAGGCTTGGTGAGAGGCAAGAGCTCTGCTGGTGCATCTCAACTTCCTTGATCAGCAAGCTCTTACGCTCAATATTGCACAGAATGAAACAGCACAGGCAATCCTTTCATTTGGAAGAACAAATATTCCCATATACTAAAGTATGGTATGCTAGTCCTCTGTTGGGATGTTTTAATTTTGCAGGGGAAAAATAAAATACCTTCCACAGCCCAAGATTTTCAAAACCCACCCAAGATTTCTGGTGAGTCAAAGTTTAGGTGCCAAGTTTGCCACATCAACGTTACAGTCTCTCCAAGAGAGCTGAACACTGACTCCCTCAAGACCAGACCCTGTTATACATGCCAAGATGGGCATGCAATAGTGATAGGCAGAAGCTACAGTGGATAACTTCTTAATACAACTAATCCAATATCATTTAAGCCCTGGCTTTCCTGAGGATAAACTCCAGAGAGGATACAAGTCTTTTTGCACCTGAAAGAAGAATTACCCTCACTTTCTCTTCCACTCAGGAGAAAGCCTTGCACTATTAAATAAGAAATAAAGGGCCTTCCCTTTGCCCATGCAGTGCAACTGGCCCATAATCTGCAGTACTTGCCATAGCTTTAGGCAGCTGTTAGTGCAGACACACAATGCCCACTTGACTTGCCACCGCAGGTAGCACCAGCCTGCCACCGCACAACAGCAGCCCTGCCAGCGCTCCCAAGGCATTTCAGAGGCACGTGCCACCAAACGGCAGGGACAGCCCGGCGATCCCTGCACACGGAAAAGGCAACCCACAGCAGGAAAGCATGGTTAGGCCCGAGTTCACGCTAAGGAGCGACAGGATGACTTGCGGAGACCTATTCCAGGAAGAAGCGATGGGACAGTTGTCTAATCATTTGGATGAAATGTGCAGATGTCTAGCTTGCTGATCAGCAACCACTTCTGGCCAGAGCTATACCTGTCCTGTCCGAATTAAAAATAACAAACTCTTGCTCCGGCTCACTTAGGAAAATCCTCTGGTTTGAAGATCAGCAGCCCCTAAGCCTGGAACTCTCCCCCTTCCAGCAAACCCAGTGCCTGATCTGCTCTCCATTTGCATCCGCCTCCACAGCGCCCTCTCCGCAAGCAAGACCTGGAAACGCTAATCCCTGCCAGCAAAAGCTGTCAGCACACCATCACAAAAAGGCTTTGGGGAACGTATTCTCTCACCTTGGTTCACACCAAGGAGTATCTTACTCCCTGCTGCTTCCCATGGGGCTACTGGCCAAATGAAGTCCCAACTGGTGCGAGCCAAGGTGGCCCAAACTAGCCTTTAATTACCACCACCATCCAGACCTCGGGTGCAACTCTGGGTCATATAAATAGCACAATATTTGAACAGAAACCCTGACTTTTTTGTGACTGGTACAGTTTCAGTGCTTGTTGTGCTCATGGCATTCAAAAACTAATTCATAATGCAGACGTGAAACCACAAATCAAGTGGTGAGAGGGACAGAAGATGTGGCATTTTATAATGCTTTTTTTTTTTTCCTCTCAAAACTGAAATACCTTTAACAAATGTGTCTATAGCTCACTGGTATTTTTCTTCCTACAGCTGTACAGCCATACAATTATAAAACATTACAAATGACGCTTTCCAAGCTGTGACCCAGGAGATGACATTTCATTTTCAAAAAGGACATAAGAATATAATTCCTAACAACTTAGACCCATCTTTAAGAGTGTCACCAAAATGGTTATTAAGATGCTTTCTGAATATCTGTGCTAAGTGACACATTCAGAACAAAATGTTTGCATGGGTTTTTTTGTCAAACAGTAATAAAATTCAAATGTATAAAGACAATAAAGGAAACAATCAGAGCTTATTTTTTCCCTGTCCAAAGTGCATGTGCTTGTATGCGCACATACACATATGCACAGACATACTTGTATTAATGTGAGTAAATTGAGTAGACTTTGTCATATCTGTATCAACAACCAGCAATATATATAGTTATGCAGATAAAAATAATGTATTTTAATAGTTGCGTATATGTAATTTTTTTTTTTTAACTAAAATAAACCAAATTAACCTCGAATGAGAATATCTAGATAGACACAAAGACAAATTTGTAGCTGGACCCTGGGAAATAAGTCCTTGTGCGTCACAAGGAAGAGCAGGCTGAGCCATCTGCAGAAAAGGCTCTTTGCTGTCAGCCTTCAGAGAAAGGTTAACAGTAACGGGAAAAAAGCCACTCCCGTCTTCTACTTGAACGCAAACTCCAGTACATGTAACACGCTAACGCAGAAGCCCGACGTATTGTAACCTTGCTGAGCTGGGAGCAAGGCAGCCTAGCCTGCAAGCCGATGGAGTGGCTACCCGCACATTAATCACGGCCGTGGGAGCATGGAGAGGCTGCAGGGGAGTCGGCACATCGTGCGAGACCTTACCTGTTCCAGGTAGCGTTGGAGCAGGCCCGTCGCTGCTGGGTCCCCCGCTCATCCAAGGCTGCCTGCTCTCTC
>JANHGO010000039.1:36720016-36750203 GCA_024606505.1 Aquila spilogaster
AGAGAGAACCAGTCTCTACGGAGCACACCTCTGCCAGCAAGAAAACAAACCTTTAATCAGATCAACTCTGACGTCATCAACTGTGGTTAATAATTTCTCCAGTCCTTTCAAAAAATCAAAGTCGAACTTCTGGCTGCTGCTGCAGCACTTTGAAGGGGCCCCTTGCAACCGCAGCTGCCCCGAGTACGAGGGCTTCCCCTCCCCCTGTCCCCGGGCACCACGACCCAGGAATCTCCGACCCAGGAACCTCGCTCAGCGCCGCCGCGGCAGTGGCGTGCTCCACCTGTCGTGGGAACTGCTCCGCTCCTCCAGCGGCTTGGGGGGGTCTGCTAGCATTTCTCAACCTCTCCCTCCTTCTCTCTGCACTCATAAATGGAAATGAAACTGGAGGGCAACGGACACAAAAAAAAAACCACCCAAGCAACCAATACTGACGCACTGAGACTTTATTGGAAAGTTTCATAACTGCCTGTGCCCTGCCACGTTACGACACTGCACACACGCGCTCTTGCTCCCTCACTCATACATATACATACGTACACTCCCGCACTCCCTCTCTGCCGTACACACACAGCACAGGCTCACGGCTCGCCTGGGAGGCTGCTTCGGCTGAAAGTGTCACATAAGCCACCAGACAGAAAGTATTCGCAAGCAACACAACTGCAGAATGAAAAATGCTGGTTTGGGTTTTAGCATTTGGAGGAATTTTTGGTGCTGCATAGAAGAGCGAGACGCTTTGTCTTTCTCTGCCTTTTTTTTTTTTTTTTTTTTTTTTTAAATTGAGATAACAGCTGCACAACTAACTCATGGCATACTTAGTTTCTACAAAAGCCCCAGGTGTCTTATCTTCAAAGGAAAAATCTTCTTTCTCTCTCTGACTGCAGCACTGGAGCTGAAGGATATGCTGCTACAAGACTCCAGCCCATGCTTAGCTCACTGTCACTCACTTGCGGTTCTGTTTTAAATTCAGGAGTGCCTGGCTTGTCTGCTGGGAAGTAATGTAACAAAACAGCCATTAGCTTTCTCAGAAAAGAAACTGTTTGCAATAGACTGAGCCAGAGCCCAAGAACTGCTCTTCCGTTGCTACAGCATTGGTCTGCAAATAGTGGTAAAAGCCACGAAGGCTCCTTGCAGAGTAGCCTTCCACTCACTGGAAGGGGGCTACCATATAGAAGAATTTACTCTTTCTTTTTTTCCCCACTTCCTACTTACTCTTTTCATCTGTGATAACCTATTGTCTAGATTCGGGCTATAATTGGATTTGTTTGTGTCCAAATAATATGGCAAAGTTTACATTACAGGAGAACTAAATTTCTCACAGCGAGATCTGCCCTATGTGCATCATTTACTGACATATTTTAGTAAAAACAGATTCTTCTCACTACTCACCCAAACTCAGCTAAGCTTATTGCATGTAACTATTTCCTTCCAAAATTTGTATTTGGTATTACCTCCATGGGAACCAGTTCCAGAACTACCTAGGAAAATAAATCCATTTCTACCTTGTGCTCGTTTTAGCAGTAGCAGTTCTACCCAGCTGCTTGGATTAGCGTTATATTGATTGTCCTTCCCACACCAAAACCCTCAAGTATACAAATGAGCATCACAGTAGATGGCACATAATGTTTCACTTTGGAAGGGACCTGCAGCTCCACATCTAACCTATGTACAAAGACATCGCTATCCCCAGTCTCTTCCAAATGTTTAAATCCTTCAAACAAATGAACAACAATCCGTTACGTACACAGCAGCAAAAGGAAAACAAACACAACAATATATGGCTGTATTCTAAGGAATGAGATGGCTTCTACAGCATACAAATCAGTGACCAAAAATAGATACAGCAGAACACTTCTTTGTTCAAATCGGATGAAAGGCACTCCATTTCTGTGGATAATACAGCCTGGGAGAGCAGGGGAGCACAACTCAGTCTGAGCTTCTGCTGAGGGCTCAGGTAAACGTGCGTCTGCCCTGCTAAGTGAAACAACTAGTTAGATAAACCTGTGGCAATATAATTCCATCTAATTTCATTTTCCACCTAGCTCAGTTGCTTTTCTGTTTCTCACTTGCTGTGAAATTGACAGGCCTTGCAAAATGTTATTATACTGGATTAAACCCTTGGAATTTTTAACTCTTTGATCCATCAGCAGCACCAAAGACTTTATAAACTGTACCCTGATGATGCCAGTATGTCAGCAGCTACATAATAACGTTTCATCTGCTTTCTTTCCTAAAATCCTCAACTAGCTAACTAACTGAACCCAGGGAGCTGCTGCGTCAACCCTGGATACGCCAGACAACACTGCAAAAAGCAGTACTTTGCTTCCTCATAAAATGCCGAATACCAAGAAAAGAAAAAAAAAAAGGACCTCTTTCCGGCTGTATGTTGAAATATTACACCTATAGAAGTCAGACTATTTTTATGCCACCCCATCAATCTCACTAACCAGAACGAGATTCAGAGTTGACACATGCACAAAACACATGGGAGAGGCAGCATTCCAGTTTCCTGAAAAATTTCGGATTGAGGTAACAGAGGACAGGCTTTCTCTACACTTCCTCCTTCCTATGATTCCACCTGATCAAATGTTGATTTATGATAAAATAAATCATTTTCAACAAGGATTACCTCCACCCATAATTACAGAGTGATACTTCACATTTACATTGTACTGCACGTCCACGGACATCCTTGACTTCATGGCATTCATTAATTCAGCCTGAGCAGCTCTTGGGTATGAAGATAAAGGATACAATCCGCACTTCAGCATTAAGAATGAAGAAGAGAAAGGTGATGTGACTTGCCCAGGCCACCCCGTGACCAGGTGGCAGAGATGTCAAGAGATCCCAGGACCTCCACCTCCCTTCCAGCACAGTCCCAAGGGAATGCTGCAAGGACTGGGTAGCCAGGGACTCCTTGGGCCCAGGCGACCGGGGGGTGATGCAGAAGACAAAGCTCCTTGCCAGGACTTGCGGTGCAGCCGTTCCTCTGTAGCCACTGGTGAAGAGAGTTGTCGCAATACAGCACTGCTTCAAGATTGAGAGGCTAAGCAGCAGAGATTGCTCGCTATTGGTCATGGAGAGGGATAAGAGCACTGACCAGACTAATTGGGAGGGAGGGGAGGACGGGGGATTGGTGGGGGCCCTCCCGTAGGCTCAATAACAAGCACAAGCTTCTTAAATAGAACAACTGCACTCAGCACATTTACAGAGCTGAGACTGTGAAGTACTGTTACGTTAATTCATTCAATCGCAGCATGCCATAGACGGTGCTAATACTACTATTTCACTCACATGAAACCTGCAGCTCAAAGGTTAAGTGATTTAATCAAAGTCACACAACCACCTCAGTGTGGAAGGCACATCCAGTCCTAGGCTCCTGCTCCCTCCCTTCCCCTCCAACATCTCTCCTCATAAAAACAGGCCTGTCTCTACTAGAAACTGTTCTTTCATCTGTGGGGCCCACATCCTGCGGGTGACTGCATGGTAAGTCCCGGAGCCGCCTCGGTGCTGGAGACGTAGGGGAATTCTGCTCACCTGGACTTAGTTGCTATCTTGAGGCCTAAAACAACGTACAGGTACATGAATATAGGCTGACAGCCCAAGAGGATTTATGCTGTTATTACAAGACAACTTTAGCATACAGATCCAGGACCTTGTAGCAAACATGGCTTTTAAAATAATCGCCAAGGGTAACTCTGTAGTTACCTCCTGGTATGCCTGCAATGCCTGCAACATTCTCGCTGGGAGCTGTGGTTTAAAGACCGTATTGCTGCCCCTAGCAAATGTTAAAAAAAATCCAGGCAGATCTCCCCAAGCATACACTTGGTTTCAAAAGAAGATTTGCTAAGAAAAAAAAGAAACAAAAACCAAAAAAACCACCAAAACCAAAACCCTACATTTTATTTATGTAATGCTATGTTAATTTTTACAGTACAATCATATTATCTTCTTAAAAGTTTCTTTTTGACAGTGATAAGAGCGGAAAGGAAGGAAAAAGTAATGTTCATGCATGGGAACATTAAGAAATTCACAATATATGAAACTCATAATAAAGCCGCCAAGGCTGTGACTGCTATGGGTCAATGTGTCTTCAGCTACACTGTTCTGCTACTGCAATGACAGGTTAACACTGCAGCGATATTGGTGCCAGTGGGAGGATATAATCAGCAAGAGAATTTGCTATCTCAGCTTTATTCACCAGAGCTTTGCCATGTAAAAAACAACTCAATAAATATGAATTTTAATTGGGGGGTGGGGGGGTGGGGAGGAAAGCCCGCTACTTCACTTTATCTCCCCTCCTCTTTTGGAGAAGAGAGCAGAAAACCCTATGGAAATACTGAATGGTGTATGCTCTGCAACCGAAGAACAAAGAGGTAAAGTGTATCTACGGCAGAAAGGAGTTAAAAACCTCCTTAGACAAATGCACTTTAGTTTTTCATAAACCACACCACAAAACTTAGGGCATGCCTCAACATATGCCAAAGCTCAGGAATTAGTCTTCTGAAAAACCACACTTCTTAAAGGCACAACACGTTCTGCTGCGCCAGCAGAGGAGGAGCAAGGCGGAAAGGGAGAAGAAGATGCGACTATCAGGGAAAAAATAAAAAGAGCAGAGGGGGAAATGAAGTTGCAAACCTTATGACTCATCAATTCCTTTGCTACAATATCTACATAAAGCTCCTTTATCGTCAGAAAACAAAGAATAAAGAGAATAAAGAAAGTACGAAACCAAACAGGCACTATTTACGCCCTTCCCCCTCCATCCCATTGACTCTCTGCAACCTCTGGAGATAAAGGCACCCTCAAGGACAATTTCTGCCTGTCGTTTATGGAGGCTGGTCACAGGACAGACTTGGTTTTGCTAGTCCTTTGCATTATTTCTGCCCTCACAACAGCCAAGCACTAATTTATAGGAGAGGACCTGGGCTTACTGAGCCATCTCCCCAACCTCTGAAACACCTCCTGTGTACTCCTGTACTTCTGCATCCTGGGACCAATCGTGCCCACAGGACCACAGTTGCCTCCCTTTAGACCGAGCTGGGCTTTCTGATCCTTCAACTGCATGTAGGACTCACACATGGGGTTTCTTTATCTTTTATGTTGTGAAAAAGAAGAAATGCTCAAGACAGTATCTCCTTCCTAAGCAAGCAGAAGGTTATACCCAAGAAGAGTCCTTTGACTACCATTAGAACAGGATGCTCTGCTCCCCTCACCATTTCTGCAGTAACACCTGCAAGCGCAGTCCATCCTACAAAGCTTCAGACCTGACCCACAGGCAGCCACATCTGCTGCAGTTCCACTGCCTGCTTTGGAGATACACTGGCTTGCACCAAGCACGGACACCCATAATCACTGCAACCTGCGGAGGATCAGGGCCAATCTCCTGGACCTTCCCTTCCCAGTGTTGTTCAGCGTGAGGCAGAGCAGTGTGAATGTGCCTAGGAGACTTTTTCAGCAGAGAGAGAGACCTGCATCTGAGTAAAGGACCATCCGGACTGCAGCAACCATCCATGTCTAGCTTCTTTTCAGTTTTCTGCTGGACAACATTTCTTATCTGTTCACTGACTGAGCTTCTCAGTCTCCCCACTTTGCTCCCCTCCTGCTTCTCCGTCACCCTTTGCTCTTGTGCTCCCTCTTCCTTTTTTGTCTTTCTTGGTTAGCTAATTCTTCCTCTGACAAAGTTTTTAAATATAATGAAAAGGGAAAGGAAAACTGAGACCAAAACACTGGTACTAACACAGTATTTGCAAACAAGTCTTTGGCTGGCTCTAAGGGAATCAAGTCCTTGTCTTGCCTGTTTGGACTGTGAGCTGTTCTTTAGCTCTTCTTCACACTTTTCATTCAGTGTTTGTACACTAGCTAGCAAAACAGGGCTCTGAGCTCAGAATAAGTCCCCAGTCACCAGCCTAATCTTACACAGGTCATGAATCTAGTAATACCTGTGAGAAAGCCTTTGCTCAAAGCATCCATGAAATCCCATCCCTTTTGCCAGCAGAAGTTTTTGGTTTACAGAGCATAACAATATAAGCAGTTCTTAAAGTACAGTAGATATAGCTAAATTTTTTTTTCCTTGTCCTTCAGAAGATAGGAATTAGGAGAGAATTAGGATAGGAATAGGCCTGTTACACCCCCATCCAAAATATCAAGCTTTCCATCAAAGGGCAATTCCCCTAGCTCATAGTATCGTTCCTCATTATCTCTTTATAGGTTCTGGAAATTAAAGATAGCACAGTGATCCGAATGAGCATGACGATGATGTTGGAGGAGGTGAGGATCAATGCTCTGGATTACAGGACCTGTGGCATTACCACCTTTTCTATTCATATCACCTCCAGGGAAGGAGATGGGTTTCCGAGCATCAGACATGCCCGTTCCGTGTTTCACTGTTGCCCACTCACCAAATTCACAACCCGTTGCAACCAATACACACTCGAAGGCAAGCCCACAACTTTGCTGTTAAATGGAAGTCAAACCTCTAGCTGTGATTTAGAAAGTAAGGACTCAAGAGTTCTGATGAATAAGCAAATCAAACATTTAAAATACTTTGTGCTCTTATTACAAGATCATAAGATAGATAGTGGAAAATTAATCTTAGAAAGTAACTGAGCTCATAACACATATGACTTTTTCCTTCCTGAGCTGTGTGTGAATTCTTTCCTAAATTGCCTATCTTGCATAATTTTAATTGGATCCCAGAACACCATGACCTTGATGCAGCAGCTACAGTATCTCAGTGCTGTCTTCTATAGTTATCTATGGTACAGCGCCTTCCAAATCTGTGAACCCTGCAAGATCAGAACTGTGTGCTGCGCAGCGCTATTTTTCTTATACCCAAACACTTCTGATTCAAGGTCTTCCAAGAAGGCTCTGATTGCCTTGGAAGCTCACCAAGATAAAGAACCCACTTTGGTAACTAGCTGAGTTTCTAATAAACTGCACTGGTGGCCAGCTGTTAGTTACGAGTGATATCCCGGCTTTACTCTCAAAGCCAGGATATCACTTGTGTGATATTCTCTCTCTATGAGAATGTGAGCATGTCTGGAAAGATGAACCATGCCTTGAGATTACTGCCACCTCCTGTGCATAAGTCAGGGAGGTCACTTCAGTACTGAGCAATGCAAGAAACAGGTATGCAAATTTGGGGGATCTTTGACTCTGGTAGTACTACGCTGCTGTTACTCAAACAGTACTATAGCTCTCTGGAACAAATCTCGTAGTCCCGTAAATGTCAAAAAAGCCTAGCCTTCAACACAAATGGATTCTTTCAGAAAATTTATCATTCTCCCTTGGCATCACAAGGGTATTTTTCTGAATGGAAAAATCGCCAGACAGATTTTAAAGGTAATCCAAAATTGCAACATCTAGCTATGTAGTTGGACTCTGTAGCCTTCAGCACCATGGAGCTTTCATTAGGAACTTAAAAATGGGGACCTTTTGCCATCTTTTCATACGCACATGCTGAGACAGTCCCTGCACACTGAGATACAGGGCAGTGGAAATAGCAAGGTAAAAAAGGCCTTCATCACACAAATTATTTTACACTTGTACCTTTAAATCTTCATTTCACCAGGTCAGCAGGTCCAGCACTATGGCCTCCCAGTATGAATCATGTCAGTGTTTTTCTCAGGATTCTCTGGGAAATAACTTATCTCAAAGGGCAGAGTGCTGGAATTTTTTAGACTCCATGACAAGGTTTGGAAAAACTCCTTTCACTCTCACTCCAGCTCATTAGCCAGTCTCAATCTTCAATCAGACATCAACATTACATCACCGTTTGAGTTATCACCTTGAAGGACTGCCTTGTTATCAAGCAGGTAAGGCAAACTCCATTACATTTGCTTCCAGAAAATTTTTTTTTTTTCCCCACAAGGTAGCAACAACTAGATAACTAGTCGAGGTACTCCTCCCTCCCTGAAGTCAGCATAAACACCAGCCTCCTCAAGGTACTGAGGGATGCGGTGGAAGAACAGTGGTGTCATTCAGAAGGTTTGTGCATCTTCAGCAGCAATGTGGTATCTTTCCTCTCTCTCTTTCCTGATGAGTCCTGCTGCTCCAGCTTGCTTGTTCACCAGGCTTCCTTTAGTCATTTCAAATGATCTGCTCTCCAAACTCAGGCTATATATTTTATTGCAAAATAGTTCAAGTTCTCTAAACATATGGAAAACTAAAATTCTTTTTTTTTTTTTTTTTTCCTTTCAGAAAACTGCTGGGACCAAAAAGGTTTTAGGCTTCCTGGCATCTGGAGTTGAGAGCCATCCAGGGTCTTTCAAGCTTGCCGCTCCAGGGCCAGCAGTTTGAAAGCCCACACAGACTGAGCTCCCCCACTCTGAAGCAGAAAGGCTGAAGGACTTATCTCGAGCAAGGCTCCCAGATGTTCTGCTGGACTGCTGTCATCCTGGTACTGAAAACCCTGGGCCATGTTTCTAGGGTGCACAGCTCCTTCACCGAGAAAGCCACAGGCCAGGTAGTCAGTCCCAGGCTTGCAACCAGCACTTGCTTGAATTGCCTGCTGCAGAGCATACTTCATTTTGGGAACGTCACTGGAAAAAATAAATAAATTGAAACCCTCTCACGAGTGGGGAAGCCCAGACTGTGGTCAGCTCTGTGCTCAAATCCCTGCCTCAAGTCCTTTCAAGATACTTTGGTGTTTATAAATAGGTTGGTACCGAAATTCACCAACTTGACATTTTCATGGTAAGACATGGTGATCGCTGAGGGGAGGATCACAGGACGACGAACAAATCTCAGCCTCACAGAGAAACTACAGCCTTTGCTCACCCTGACTCTTAAAAACTGACAAACCTGTTTGTGTCAGCCTGTTTTTTTTTTTAAATTTCAAGCCCATCAGAGCCACATGCCAGGTTTCAGCCTGATGAAACCCGAAGGGGTGAAGACCTGAGGTGATGAGGACGGCTGGGAGGGTGGCCAGGCAGAGCTAGGCCTGCGTGCCCCCTCAGCCGCGCAGGGGCTGCTGCGGCAGCGCTCAGCAACCCCACCCGCCGGGCGCGTGGGGAGGAAGCCCCCAAAACAGCCATCTAAAACACAAAAAAAACAATTAAAAAAATGCACCCTAACTTCTGTGAAGGCATGCACCCAGGCACGTTGCTTTTAACCAGATTTTAACTTTTTGACAGAGCCCCTCACGACTTGTTACGGCCTCCTTCGGGCAGGACGCACGTTCCCGCCACCTGGCCTGAGGAGACGCTGCCCAGGCGGCCATTTTATTACTGGTCGCCAGAGGCGATGGCTCCATGTCCCCCCGCGGGCCCTGCCCCGCTCCTCGCCCCGACACCGGCAGCAGGGCAGGGAGTGTCGGCCGCCACCGCGACCCAGCCGCGCCAGCCTCGGAGGAGGTGACACAAAATGGCAACCAGGGCAGCCCGCCGAGACCCCGCCGCCTGAGGGCGAGGCCAGCGGCCCCGCGACTGAAACAGCTTAACTGCCGCAACACTGCTCTGTCATGTATGGGGTTTTTTTAATAAAAGATGTCTGTCTTCTGCTTTTCCAGATGGCATGAAAGCAGCAGCGGCAGCAGGGACAACGCGACAGGCAAGGGCCCGTCCCTGGTCCCCCGTTCCCTCAGGCAGCTTGCAGGACCAGTGGCATGTCACCCCCTGTTTAGAGGGCCACAAAAATCTGAGGTCAGTACTCCTCCTGGTGGGAGACGCTTCCCGCAGGACACTCGTATCCCTGGCAAGCAAAGAGGACCTCCTTGCCTCACACTTTTGCTCTCTTCTCCACAGCCCCTCATCGAATAGGGGGCAAAAAACAGCGGTATGTTTCTAAGTGCTGGTTTTCTCAATTCCCACTCTTTTGAGCCACAGCCACCACAAGCGGTGGTGGTGAGGTGGGTCGGAGTGGCAAGGTGTACTGGCAGCTTCAAAGCAGCCGGGGCATCCGGGCATTTCCAGACAGCTGCAGGGGCTTCCCCACCACGCTCCCAGTGCGTGCCTGAAAAATGGCCACAGCACTGCGAGCCTTCCCGTTTTGCCATTCATCTGCTTTTCACCAGGACATGCATCCATAAAGCTTTAGTCCCTGCTGTGGTATTTTGGTGCTTGCAAATTGTAGGGCACTGGTCAAAAGACAGAGAAACACCACCTTTTTTTTTTCTCCCCCCCCCCAATACTCAGAAAGGTCAGATTTGAAATTAATTTTGTCCTATGTAATGTTTTGGCTTGGTTTGTATTTATTCCAAGTGAGTTCACCCATTTCTACTGCAGAAATAAAAGGTCATGAAACCAGTGAATTCTCTCTCTCCTAAAAGGGGTGAATCCCTTCTAGGAAGTGAATCACCAGTGAAGTGCACCAAAAGAAAAGAAAATGCAAAAATATATTCTGTGGGACTGTAATCACAGCTGGGCGCAATTATAAAATGCACAAGGGCACTCTGGATGACATTTGCTTGCATCAATTTTTAAGCTGTTTAATTTGATTGATGAACACAGGAAAAAAGTAAAACAAAAAACTTTCACATTTTTGCTACCAAAAAGAAAAAAAAAAAAAAAAAAAAGCTGTATTCCTTTCTGCAGTATTTGGCTATGCAGCAGTAGGAACCAGCACAAAGATTTGGCCAGACTGGGAGAAGGGAGGAGGACAGGGAAGGGAAAGTTGAATCACTTTATACATAAAATAAATCTAAAACAGTCCTGGCCCCCAGCTAATGCTCCGTATGTTAAAAAGGAGATATGCGCGTGTATATATGTGCGTGTCATTATGTTAGTTTTATTAGTCGTCTGTTTTAAGAGATTGGCTCCAATGAAGTTTTGGGTCCAGATTTGAATGCTCTGAGGAAGGAGAGTATCCAGAATTGAACTTTTGACTCAGACTGGCATAAAGATAAATGGCTTTTTGAATCCAGGTTTTTGGTTCATTGACTCCATTTGGGTTTCTTCGGTTTGTTTAGTACAAGAATTTAGCATGTCGTCTGAAACGTAAACGCATCCAGACTTATTCTGCTGGAATAAAATAGAAAGTTTCAGTGTTTGTTTACTGTAGTGTATTGCTTCCTACCTAATGCTTCCAACAGATAATCTTCTTGGTTCAAATGTTTTGAAGCTTTTTTTTTTTTTTTTAAGGCAAAAGGTTTTCCAACTCTATAGTTGGTACCCTGTAGTGTTAAAAAAGAAGTATAGGAGCCTTACATTTTAAAGGCTGAATCCTTAATACCGTATAACTGTCTTTCCCTATGAGAGGGACTAAACTTTTCTAGCCAAAACCAAAAGGCATCCAAAATTATTAGATACTTTGTTAAGTCCTAGTTGAGAGGTTTAATGGAAATATGACCAGGACCCACTTGCATTTCACACTTCTCTTACACTTTTATCAAGAAATGCTATCTAGTCATCAATGTTAGGTGCTGAAACAGTTAGAAGTCCCATTTTGTTTCAAATGCAGAGCACAAGTTCTGCAGAAATAAAAAAAATAATCCATTTTCAAGCCCACATCATGATTTTTTGTGCCAGGCATATGACTTTCTAAGGCCTTATTTTGGTAATACTCATTATTTAACTTTCGGAAGATTATTCAGATCTCAGTGAGGTGACCTGTCCTCCTTTGCTTAGATCTGTGAACGCTGTTTGGGTTGCATTCGAGTAGAGTTGGGGAAAAAGAGGAATGAAAGATACTATTTTCACCTTCCTTTACTTATAGCAAAGTTAAATGTAATAAATGTAACACTTCAGCTGTTATTTCACATACAGTTAGATAGGTAGATCTATAGATAGAATACTTATGCTTTTATCTACACTTTACTACTGTCTGTATTTTAATGAGATGGTAAATAAGTATCAGGAAGAAAATTGGGAGTAACATTTGGAATAATTCCTTCCTTTTGATTAAATTATCCATAAGAGCTGTGAAGAGACAAGATACTCATGACCGCAGTGACAGCAGCGTAGTGACCTGGCAGGTCAGAACTGGAAGGTGGAATTAAGACTCTCCTGTGATAAAGTTCAGTCACTCTAGCTTGGCCTTCCATTTTTTAAGCTCATTCAGCACTAGCTACTAGGAAATGAGGCAAGGGACATCAGGAGTGGGATATGTACGTCTCACAAGTAGAGATGTACAGGAAAATCCAGACCTCACTCTGTAGTTGCTGGAGAAAACAGGGCACATCCAGGGTGCACTTTATCACATCCTATACAGGATACTTAAACCTGGTCAGGAAAGTCATGCTGGGGACGTACCTGTTCTCTCCACCAACTATAAAGAGAACATAATGTGAGCAGTTCAGATATGGATATGGTATTCCAAGCTATAAATACCTAAAATTAGACGAGATGAATGTCATCCCCAGTCTCTTACTGCCTCATCGATCATGATACAAGTGTAAATAATCTGGCAACCAACTAATGAATGTTTCATTTCCTCAAGTACACGCTCTGACCCTAGATGAAGAGACCTTTGGGAGCTATCTTTGGTTTTCAAGCTCAGTTGGTATTTCAAGTAGGGAGATATTAAATTAGGAGTATTTCTAGGAGAGTCTGCTGCTGACCAAAGGCATTGTGGGCTTGAGAGAAAAGGACAAACTTTGCAGCCTTCCTGGGACAGCCTCAACAGAAAGGCAAGTGGGATTTGCTGGTTAAGAGCATCTTCTGGCTAGGGAATCCGCTGAAATTTTAGGAGAGAGTTGAGCTGAGAGTAACACCCACTCCAGCAGTGGACAAGGAGAATTAAACAATAAATAAAAATACTGTCAGGTTCTCATCTGAATTGGAAGAGGAGAAAAAAGGGAGCAAAGAAAGAGTTACAACTTTGCCAGGAACTTCTCATAATACTAATTATGAACAGATTGAGTGCTCATCAGCTGTGACATAGTAAACATTGCTAACCTCCTTTATTATCTCAACACTCTCCTACTGACTTCTGTCTCCTTGTGAGCACAGCAAATATATTACTTTGCTGTTTCTGATTAGGCCCCTGCCATGCCAAGGCTTCTGCATGTGCTGGATTTGAAACCTGTGACATTTCCATGGAATAGTATGGGACACATCCAGAAAGTAAAACCTATGTACAACCGTTTACAAAGGCCATGGCCTGCAGATGCAAACTAATGGGGGCCTGAAACCTTCAATACATGTTTTCTGTGGTCCCTGTTACAGTAGGACCAGACTCCTAAGAACTTTAAATTATATCATACCACAATGAAGAGCAAATAATAAATGTAACTGTGAAAATATGTACACTGTTGGAATATAAAATTTGAATACAATAAAACCATAAGCATCACTTAAAGTCTATTATATTGCCAGTAAGTTATGTCTTTTGCAATGAAAAAAACCCAAGTGGTTATAAAATGCTGGGTTTGCAGCAGGCAGGCAGTGTTTTTTCATAAGGCATTGGTATCTCTAGTCACCACCACCCTGACAGAGTGTTTGCTAAGTTGCTCAAGGCATAATGTCTAATAATGCCTCCCTCCTATGGTGGGAACTCTGATCTGACTGTCCATCATAGTAAGGTTACAGATTGCATAGTAAGCTATAAACAGTTTACAGTGGGATAGTTTGCAAATGCTCTGCCAGAAGCAGAAGGCATGCACATGTGCCTCCGTTTACTCTGAGGGGCAGTTACACAGAATACCAAGAATAAAAAGTTTAACAATGAACAAAAAGATAGAGTGTTCACACTGAACTTCTCAAAATATTTCAGTGAAGCATTAGAGCAGCTTTTAGTTCTGCTGGCAGTGGCTGAATCCCCCTAGCAGCTGTATTTGGAGGTGCTGCTGACAGAACTCATGTTTGGTAACAGATTAATCGGTAGGCTGCTGACTTAGTTAACAGCAGACATGGGTCCTTGTTTTAGAGAAGGTTGTAAAGTTCAGGAGCAGATATTTTCTGGGTATGCTTGAATAACGTGGGCAGAGGTAGCAGGAAATTCCTGACTAAGTTATACCCAGATTCTTCCCTCAACTTTCCAGAGGAACCACTTACAAGGAGAAAAGCTATACCCATACCCATACTCTTCATGACCTGGGACTATCAAGTTCCCATTGTGCAATACCCCCTTCTCTGCTACTGATACCACTAATTCACTTCTCAGGGAATCCAGAAAGGCAGTAGCTAACACCACCTTGGAAATCCTTATGGCAAAAAGTGCAGCACAAATGAAAATGACTTCTCTCACTTTTAAACATCTGCACCCATTTTACAGACCAAGCTAAATTCTGCTGTACGTCACAGCCTTGCACTGGGTTACGGTGCAAGGCCCCGGTGGGAGCTGGAGATTATAGGGGACCATTTACCCCTGCAGCCTGAGATGAGACCAAGTAACCACTGTAGCAAAATCCAGCTACCACGGCAATGGAGTAGCACAGAACAGGCATTCCCATCATTTACCGCTTGATACAAACTGGGAAGAAAGCATGCATTACTGCCAAGTAAATCAAACCAGAAGTTTTCAAGAGTGAATCCTTTAGAAAAGGCCTCTTTGCTTAAAAAACAGAGGGGAAAAAAAAGTTGAAGCGATGGCAGAGATTAGATTCTGCAGCTTAGTGATAAAGCAAATAAATCTTTAAGAGAAAATAAGTGCCTTAATGTGTTCAGAAAGAAAATTCTTTTGGAGGAGAAAACTGGCAATTGTTTTCTGAGAAAAATTCTAAGTTGCTTTGAAAAAATAAGAGCTACTACATGCGATGATAATGTTAAAAGAAAAACAGAGCAACATCAAAGACAGATTAAGCACATTTACTTTCCTTTCACATAAATGCACACACACCCCCATACACACTCTCCCTTCATAACTACCATTTACTGCAAGTGATTTCAAGAAATCTGTAAAAATTTCCTCCTTCCTAAAAACCTTGTATCTCAAACGCGGGAATATTAAGGAACTCTAGAGGGTTGTGCCAAGCACCTCTGCAGAAATAGCTGCAGCTGTGTAAGATATTACTACCACTCAGCTGTTTGGTGCCTCTTCTTGCCACACCTACGTATACATCAATCATATATAGGTCATTTGAGAATTCCTCATATGCTTCAGCGCACAGTCAGCCAGGGCAGCTTAATCTGTTTCTGAAACGGTTGTCTGACTATGATCTTGGTGAACAGTATCTGAACCCTCTCATTCAGCTCGAGGTCACCGTGATGGGTAACACCCGAGCTTTTGCATCACCCATTCTGGCTCTCTACTTCAGGGCTTTTTTCCCAAGGACATGAAGTTATTTAGAGGCTCCTCTCAGAGTGCAGAAATTCAAGTAATTTTCTATATTGCTTGCTTACAACCCTGATTCAGCTGTAAATAGATTCACAGCTGAAAGTTCATGCATACCATTTTTTAAGCTGCAGTAAAGCTAGGGGGATGTAGACCGACATGAGCTGATGTTAAAAATCCCAAAGTACTGCATTGTTATTCAGATATTTTTCTATAGCAGAAAATACAGTGGGTTCTGTGGGAAATTTTGGAAGACAGATGTTAACCCTAGTTAGTCCAACAAAACGAACTCTCCGGGTGTCTGAAATTGGAAACATTTTCCAGTTGAAAATAGTGTTGCAGAAACATGTGCTTACCTGCTAAAGGGAGAAGAGAACAGGAGTGAATAGCAAATAGGGAAGACTCTGCAGCAGGTTTCCAATAGTCACATGAAAATTCTTGGCAGCAGGTTTCCAATAGTCACATGAAAATTCTTGACAGGCGATACAATTTGGTTGAAAAAGTCAATTGCCTTGCAATAAAGGCAGCTCTGCAACAAAAGATGAACAAAAAGTAGTATTGCAAGTATTGCTATTCTAGGAGTTGTTTCTCAAGAGTGCACTAGTAAGCCCATACATGACAGACACAGAAGTACAAGTAGTACAATAATCAGTGCTGTTCCACCTCATCACTGACAATTAAATGCTGCTTCTTGCACTTTTCCCTTTTCTGTTTTATTTTCTTCAGGGGGAGCAACTCACTGACACCAGCGCTAAGAGCTATGCTTATCACTGAAGAGGATAAGAGAGTTTCCGTGAGCACACACAGTGCAAGTAGTTCTGTGTTCCAGCACTAAAGAGGTGACAGAAAAAGGTCTGAAATAGGCTGCGCAATCTGCAGTGATCACCTTTGGAGAGCAGCTGTCTTATGAGGCCTAGAAAAGTCTTAAATGCATTATTTAGAAATACTGGAAATTCTTTCTTTAGGGCTTCAAATGATGGTCATAATATCACTGCCTGTCCTGAGCTGGTCTTGAAGTGCCTCTCTGAGATGACTATTAACAAAATAAACCACTCCAGAGCAGGCATCTTGGTACAGCACAAAATTTATAATTATGTGGCTTACAATACAAACATCTTCATAATATAAAGATTTTTTTTTAAATTACTGGTCAATAAATATAAACACTATTATGAAAAAAAAAAACATACAGAGACACACAGCAGTATCCACATACATCTGCATCCACATTCTGAGTGCAATTCTTCATGCCTTGCGCTTAGTCATTAGCACCAGCTCTAACACACTGCTAAATCTGATTACGAATATATAGATGTCTTTTTGGCTCAGTTTATCCTGCATACAAACCACTCTTGCTTTTGTTTTGTGGCATTTCATACCCGCTTTGCCAGGATGTAAATAACTGCATGTGTTTACAAATATATATATTTTAAGGTTAATCTTTCCTGCATTTAAGAGAACTAAGAAACACCCTTATATTCCCACCTTTTTTCTGCTCTATGGGTGTGAGCTTCATTCTGTTACCACTTATTTTAGTCAAAATCAGAGGTGTTAGTTTAAATAACAGTGTTGTGCGAAGTCAGTGCATTTTGACTGCAATGCGTTGAGGAGCACACGCACAAGCAGCTCAGCAGACAGCCTGCAGAATGGGAGAAATTATCTGCAGCTTGTAGGCTACAGCCATGAACTGGTATTTTAAATACCTAGGGGCAAGGTAGGGAAAGCAACCTTTTCAGCGACATGTGTGCATCTGGGAGATGACAGATGAACAAATTTGAAGTGCGGGATGTATAGCAAAACCACAAGATATGAGCATAGTACACTGGATACGAACATGCTATACCAACAAAAACTCCCGTGGACACAGCTATATGTTGCACGAGTATACGAAAAACCACTCTAAGCAAAGCAAGCTGTCACACTAGAGCTTTCTTGATATAGCTGGGTTTATATTAAAAGCGTCTGCCAAAACTGCTAGAGTGGTCAGGGCATTGAGGTCTTCCAAAAGCTATGACTGATTGATCTCAGCTGGAAGTGGATACTGTCGAAGTACGTATCTAAAATAATAGGCCTTGCCATGAATTTTGGCTTTGTCCCTGCTTAACAGGCAAGTTGAAGAAGATTCTTAATCTTCTAGTTTAAAGTATATGAGAAATCCCACTGATTTTAGACAGATATTATGGACAGACAGAAAGGATAATAATAGCTATTTGGTTCTCAAAATAGTAGATGCTTATGGGTATGAAAACAGTGTTTTGCTTGGAGATCCTGCTTTGACATTTCTGTGCTAGCAGATAAAAAAAAAATCCTCCATTTTGCCTATAACCTGTGATAATTTGATTAGCTGGGGTAGTAAACCAACATCACAGTGCTATCCTTCAGGATTTGAGGGGGTTATTTCAGAATAAAACTCCACTGCCTTCTTTATTTAAATCAACCCAACTTTGACGATCAAAGCTCAGCTATTCTGTCAATGCATGCATGAAGTATAAATCATTTTTTTTTAAACTTGTGAATTACATTTCTCTTGCTTTCATCTAATGGCCTGTATATCTTAAACTATTTATAGGTTCAGGGGAAAGGGAAGAAGAGAATGCCTGAAAAAAAACCAACCCATGATGCTGTTGTACAGAAGTTCCAGGAGACTGTAATTAAGCATATTGCTCACACCAGCTGAGCAATCAGTATGTTATTTTGGCAGGTAAAGCAAATCAAGAATTCATATAGCATTTTGTTATCAAGTATTGATACCATGCCTTAAACCAGGCATCTCCCACAGGCAGAATTTCAGAACTACTTACCCATCCCTCCACCATGCTATAGGGAAAGCAGCAATACAAGTCTCTGAGGAGAATCACTGTGAAAGACCCAAAATACTTTTGGAGACATAAGCCTCACGTTGTAGTTTTAGAGACCTCCTGACCAGCATGGAAAGAAACACGACTCCAGAGGTTTTTTGACTCCAAAGGTGCCACAAACCCAGATTCAGCTCTAATCTGAGCTGCACGGCAGTGTGAGTTCCAGGTATATTCTGCATGTGAGGCAGAGGAGGAAAAGGTGTAGCATGGCTGGTGATGCCGCTTGAAAAAACAGCTATTTTGGAATTTGTTCAAATCTAAAATGCTACTTCTGGCAGAGAGGCTAGTTGTCCAAATGCTAGAGAATATTCAAAAATATAGGGTAAAACACAGGATCATGCATCACAGGTGCATTATAAAGAATACATTAATATAACTGCCCTCCTTTTCTAAGTGACCGTACTTTAAAATTAACTTATTTGTGAGTGTGGGTGAAATTCATTTCTCATACAGCATGAACTTGCTCAGCGAAGGGAATGTCAGTTCCTCCTCAGGACTGACAACGAGAGCTGCTGTAAATCAGTATTTCAGTGGAGCTGACAGTTGCCCCACTTACACCTACTGCTCAGCCAGCTACGGCCTGAGAAATCAGTCACACGGACTCTAATTTCGGGTATTACTGCGTGTGTCTTTCAATTCAGCTGTAAAGTGGCTGGCAAGTAAGCTCTATCATTTCAGTGACTGCAGTCTACAAAGGTGCAAGCCAAGAATCAACACACTGGCTGGAAATGGTGATTGCAATTAAACTACAATCAGCCTGGCGGGCTGACGTGATCAAGGTCAGTCACGTACAAACCCACAGCAGCACCATTACGAACCTTTTTCTATTAGAAGATTTTGATTTGGGGCTGCAATGACCAGGAAGAATATCAATGGCTGGAAATGGCAAAGGCTTGGTCACTACTTTCAGAGTTTTGCAAGCTCAGCTCAATCAACCGGAAGTGTGGAAAAGAGTGCATGGGAAGAATGAAGTCGATATAAAAAGTACCATCTGTACTCTTGGCTTTATTCCTTGAGTTACATATGTATACATTTTCTTTGGGCTAGCTAAGCCTTATTTCCGTCTGTGAAGCAAGTGGCCTTTTGAGCTCTTGGCCTTCCCCTCCCCAGCCATTTAACAAGCCAGTCTGCAGCTGGTCCCACCAAGCAAAACCATGGGGTTCAGCCTATGCTATAACTGGCTTTCGAAGCACCTTGGTTCACTCTTCTTTCAGACCTGTGAAAGATTTGCAGCTATAAAGTATTTTTTCTTTTTTTTTGCCAGAGATAAAAAGAGGGTAGTATGTCTTCTGGGCTTTATTTCCCTGATCTTTCTCCTTTAAAAAAATATTTCACTTCAATGGAATTAAAGCTCATACTATAAATTCAAATTACAACTAAAGGATGAATTCTGGCTACAGAAATGGATAGGAAAGCCCCTGTTGACTTTCCCTGGGGCAACATTGTACCTCAGACAAATAATAAGATTGTTTTTAATGCTGACTTCTCATAGCTGAATTTTTTTTTGCTGACAGTCTGTTTCTGTTGCATGTATTGCTGAGTTTCTTTTCTGCTGCAATAGTGACACTTAATCTGCTTTTATATCTCTGAGGACATAAACTTAAGACGATAGAACCCTAAAGGCGATAATTTCTCCTGAAAATCCTTGAAGTTATTCTTAAAAGAAGTCAGATGAAAAAGTTGTAGAAAGCTCTGCATTAAAAAGTGTCAAATTTAACTCCATGGAGACAAAGAAATAGCTAGTACATACCAAAAACAAAAATGAAACTTCAAGGGGCCAATTACAGGATTAACCTAGTCTAAAAGAACCAAAAGATCTCCGATCGCAGATTATGACTTTCTCCACACTCAAAACTCCAATAATTCATATTTAAAACCTCCCTCATTCTTCATTTCCCATAGACCGAATCTTAAATGAAAGGACTAATTGATTGCACGGACAAGTGGTACACAGACTACTGCAAGCGTGCTTCCACAGATGTCAGTGGCGATGCTCCATTTTGCAGAGAGCACCTTGTGAACTGGACTTCACAGCACCCCAAGTTTAATTCGTATTCAGCTGAGTGAAAACATCTCACAAGCAAAGCTTGCAAATGTAACTGCATCACTGCCAGTGTTTTTACACAGACAAGCAGGCTGTGAATTTAATCATGCAGGTAGAACAATAACATATTTTTCAAGGGCTGACTACCACTTAACAAAACAGACAAAAAATCCCAACGGCAGTGCTCCTCAAATTCATAACTGTCTTTATAGACTGAGATTTTTAAATCTTTCTGCACTACCCTGGCTCTACTTTAATGAAAATTAAAGAAAAATATTCAGCGATTTCAGCAGGAAAAGACTGGAAAATCCTATTCATAACATCCATCATTTTAAGCTAAATTCATATTTGATATATTAGTGCCTTGGTTTTACAGGCTGCCCATTTACAAGCCTCACATGAAAGTCAACATCCCACAGCGATCTCAATAAAACATTAAAGCTTCAGGTAACTCAGGGAGAAGAGTTCTTGGATGGGTGAATGCAGCATAACTAAACACTAAAAGTTCCCTTTGAACTTTCCACAGGCTCTTTCAGGATGAAACGGGAAATGTCTCTCCTTCACTTCCGTTAAAGCGCTCAAACTCATGAATTTTTGAAGCAGCATTTGAAGGGTTTTACTGGGAAAGGATGCAGTGAGTGTAAACGAGGGCATTTTGGAAGAATTTCACTTGAGCCTTTGCTCGTTCAGTCACTTCAGGCAATCTCACGGACAGGGACTGTCAACTGCTTTACCCCTGTATTTGAACACCAAGCAAATCCAGGGAGGATTTTTTTGCACAGCAACCTGGCACTATCTCTGCGGCAAAATTTCTCAAAAAAAGAAGAAGAAAAAAGAGGCATTCCCCTTCAGCTGCCTTTGCTTTTGACTAAAATACTAAAATGCCAACATTTCTTACTGGCCTCCTTCCTCATTCCCAAGAACTGCGGGAGGTGGAAAACCAAAAAGGGAACATTTCAATTTGTCTCCCTATTTATAAGCAATCCCTGCACCACAGGGAGGTCCTGCCCACAGCCGTCCTCACCCCGGCCCCTCTCCAAGCCCAGTGCTCAGCCTCTGTCTGCAGAGGTGCCAGACCACATTTAAAGTAGCTGCTTCTGAAGCCTACGTGAAAAACATCCGCCACGAACAGTAGCTTCCTATTAAGAACAACAGCAACCCTCTATGGAGAGATTAAGAGACTGATGGATCCTGCGCAACTGAGACTCATAACCAGCTTAGAGAAACAAATCACACCCTTCTCAGCCGATCCATCGCTCCTGGCACGGCCAGCAATAAGCAAGCTTTGGAAGAAGCAACAGGAGAGGGAGAGACAGACATCTGACAGCGAAGCGGAGCCAGAAGTGACTTCCAACACAGAAAGAATTTCAAGTCTGCATGGCAAAAAGGAATGACAAGGTCACAACCCACAAACCCCCTTGACAATTTCATCTGTCTCTTTTCACAAATCTGTAGACTTTGCTAGACATGCTCTAAGGCCCGTCAACATTAACATGGACTTCTCCGCTCAAACCACCAAGCTTCTGGCTCAGCACGTTTCAGGCATACATCAGAGCAAAAGCCACTCACATTTCTCTATTTTTAGAGCAGAGCTGGGGTTACTTATGGCCACAGCAGGGATAACCAAGCCTAACGATGCCAGCATTGGCACCAGATTAGAGACATATGCAGGACCTGTAGTGGAGTTTTACAAGAGATGCTCACAAAGCCCTGGCTGCAAAAGAAAATTTTGTTTGGGTGGCATGGATTGGGCAAAAGGAATGTGAAACACTGTAATTCTCCATTTCCAGGATCACTAGGACTGCAAGGGCGGAGGGGGGAGGGGGGAGGAAAAAAAAAAGAGAGAGTGCAATCCTTACATGGGTAGTACTCTACTGTCATTACAGTCATGCATCCTGAAAGCAGAAGTAATTGCCACTTCCATTTAATAATGTGAGGGAAAAGGGGAAAAAAAAGAAAAGAACAGTAAGAAGGCAGTACATCCTAAGCTCATTACAGATGGTTTCCAAGTCTGCAAAGAGAAATGTAAGAAATGATGACACTACTACCCCTTCTGCCCCTTCCCCTGCCCTACCAAAGCAAAGTTGGCAGAGGGAATGCGTTATACTCTGGTCCTGCACAAAATCCAGTGGTGTCAGCCCTGCTGCTGAGGAAGGTGAGGTTCCGGTGAAGGTGCCAGATGCAATACTGAGATATTTTCTGCTCTACCAGCCTTGCAGATTTTGAAGAAAGGTAGCAAATACCTGCAGGCAGCGACTTCTTATATTTCCTCTGACATTTCTACTACACTCTCAGATTCAGCTTCTGACTACACACGAGCCAGCAGCTGCTTAGTCAAAAGCTTCCTGAGGAAACCCAGTAACATGAGAATACAGCTCCACAGCCTGCATCTGCTGCCATTCTCAAAGCAGGTACTGCTGCCTGAACGCCTTGAGAATAAAGGGAGAAAAGGACATAAAAGAAGTTTTTGACGCCTCTCTAATGAGGATGATATGCATGGAGAGCAGAGGATAAGCTGCTGTTGGGAGGAGACAGACCAGGTCTCTAATCTCAGTTGCCAAAGTTTGGGGAGATGAGAATGCTGGGCTTGGACTTACACAGAACTCAGCAAGTTCACGGCTTCATTGATCCTCCATCACTGAAACCAGGCAGAAGCTAGATAAACTGTGAAGCAATGTCAGGACTCGGTGTGCTGGAGGCAGTATGTAGGGAAGAGTTTTGTGGGAAATAAACTGACTTCAAAAAAAGAAGAGGTAAAGAGAAGTAGCAGCAATTACACAACTATCACAAAAAGCACCTGCATTCAACTCAGCTATCTCTTTGTGCTCCTGCCCTCAGTAATTTAAAGTCCTACAGTGCAAATACTACAGATGTAAAAACTGTCATCCCATTATCTCTCTCTGAACAGTTACGAGAGACACCTTAAGCCTCTAAACAATATTCAATTTTTCAGTAATGACTCAAGTGCAGAGCTATTCTTGGAGATTAACACCTGCCTGAATGGTCCTTCAGGCTCAGGAAGGGACACTTGCCAGTGACTAATCTCTGGAAAATCTCTATGATCATTAGTAATACCAGGAGATGAAAACCAAAAATAGCAGTGTGCTGGATTTTTTTGTATTGGGTACACAAAATATTTTTCTACCGATGTCAACAGATACTAGATCAGGTCTCAGGTTGTTATAAGACCACCCTGAAGAGCCTGCGCCTCCGGGAGAGGAGAGGTGGACTCCACGCACCTTGCGCTGGGGCAACCCCTCAGATACCTACTGAGTGCCTAACTGAGATTTCAAGGAAGGTATCTAAAGCCATTCACAAAAGCACACTTCACCCTTGGTATTTCTGTTGAGTTTCAAGTATTTGTTACCTTGAAATCCATGTTTGCCCATTTTCCACATTTCCACAGCAATTGATGCAAAATACATATTCTTCTCAAATAAAAGGAGGGCATCTTCCACATGCCCCTGGAGCTGGACTGTCAGAAACTGTGCAGCGCCAGGTAGCAGATGGAGGCCCTGAGCTAATGAAGCATTTAAGCACATCCTTAACTAATTTTAAGCGCAGAAGTAGTTCCACTGTAGCTCTAATTGGCCATTCCCCTTTGCTTCTAGGTAACCTTTTAATGTTCCAAAACTGATGGTGCTGCATTCAGAGGCATGGGATTTGATCCAGAAAAAGCACACATACTGAAATTATATTTGGCTCCCAAATTCTGGGA
Source organism: Aquila spilogaster (assembly GCA_024606505.1). Classification (NCBI taxonomy): domain Eukaryota; kingdom Metazoa; phylum Chordata; class Aves; order Accipitriformes; family Accipitridae; genus Aquila; species Aquila spilogaster. The sequence continues at coordinate 36,743,790 of JANHGO010000039.1, forward strand.
AAATCTGGGGTGGAGAGAAGGGAGAAATGAGAGGAGAAGGAAGAGGATATTGAAGGTTTTCGAGCCATTAAAGGCTCTGCCTCTGGGTATAGTTTATCCTGACCAGGCTATTTACTAGTATTAATCTTCAGTGGTTTGTGTTCACGATGCAAGTCATTTGGCTGTCTGCGCTGGGTGGAGAGACGGCAACCTGTCAATGGCAGAGCAGCTGCGCAAGTCCAAGTGGACAGATGGCGAGGATGCAGCTCGACTCTTTCCTCCCTATATTTCCCTCCTATCCTTTTCTTTCCTCCCCGCCCCCCCCAATTCTTTTGTCAGGGGGAGGGAGAGCTACTTGGACCTCAACGTGCTTGAAGAGCAAATTAAATTCGCCTTCTAATTACTTCCTGAGTCTCTGTACTAGCAATCTGTCCTCACCCCAGACAGATGGCAACTGCTGCTGCACAGCTGGTCTGGCACCGGCAAAGCAGGCGGATGAACGGCAGGCAGGTGTGATGCTGGTTTGGCTCATCAGCTGCAAAGAAATCAAGGAAGAAAACCCAGCCTATCGGCTGAGAAGAGTGTGATTTGGAAGCTGTTCCACCAGGATGGCTGGCAGTTTAATCACAGAAAACTCTAATATATACTTTATATACCATTAAGACTTAGATCATGCCAGTTGACACTGGGCATTTACTGAAGGACTGAAGGAGGCTGTAGCATCCTCACTGGCACTGGCTCTAGCTATCTTCTCACTCCAAGGAGTTCTTACTAGACCTTTTATTTTTTATTAACTTAGAATGTGTATACATACGTAAGTGTGTGTATATATACATATATGTGCATTTTAAGTGTCTATTTCCATGTACTTATGTAAAGTCTAATACAATGGTTCTGCTAATAAGCTACTTAAGTACAATCATGATCAAGTAACTGCAACAGCAGCAATATCACTAAGAGTCTCCCTTCAGTCATTCTACAGCCAGAATATGATGTCACTTCATCAACTGTCACGGCACTGCTTTGTCCCAACCTGCCACTGTTGTGAGCATACAAACATGCCTCAAGACCATCTTGAGGGCTAAACTGGTATCAGCTGAACTGAAAAGAAACACCCTTACTACAAAAAGAAGAAGGGGGGGGGGAGGGAAGGAATGCTGATTTCTCAGTTAAAAAAAAAAAAAAAAACCAAACCAAAACCTAAAACTTCTTCCCCATTCTCCTCCACTGGGTAAAAGCAATGAGTTACCCTGGACTACCCAACTGGTTCCCAACCTGGCTAAAGTTCTACACAACTTTGAACTTTTAAAAATAAGATCCTTTTCATTCTGGGTGGTGGTGTCTTCCCCATTTTAATTTGCCAGGTTGTCCTGAGAGACTTCATTGTCACGTCTTCATTCCTACCGCAATTTCCATGACTGTTGACATACTCACACATGAATGGATGGATGAGTTTGTTTCCAGCAAAGGAAGAGTTACCGCCTGCTGAGAGACCACAGGCAGCCTGCTACCTGCACAGTGCTCTGTGAGCTTTGGGAGCATGTACCAAGACACGTGGACAAAAAAAACCACTCATAAATGAAACCCCCAAGTGTTAGCCTCTCACCAGGCAGAGGAGAGGAAAAGTGCTGCTAGAAAAAGAATACTGGGCAATTTAAAGGTGAACCTTTTGCAAACTAACATATTATCCAGGCTCACTGGAACACTCCAGTTCTGCCAGAACACGATTGCTGCACTAGTGTTAAATGGATTTATTTAAACCAGCCTAAGCCTCTGCTTACTGTCACACTGTGCAAACAGATCCCTTTGCAGATGCACGTGGGAGGGTTAAAGCAGTGCCCAGGTCCAGGGATCCCTCCTGCCCAGGGCAGAGGAGGAGCAGCCACACCAACACTAACACAGTCATCCTCATGCAAGCAGCTCCCATCCGCAGTTTAACCTGAGCTTTCCGATTTTGCCTGAAGTGGGTTAGGGAGTGCTCAGTCTATTCTGCTAAGTAGACACACGCAAGACTCGCTGCTGGCAGAGGGGCAGGGGCAGTATCAAACAGCTGCGGCAAAGGGTGCCTCTCCATATTTTAACCAGCAACAGCAGTTGGTGAAGTGAATGGCAGCGCAGCATCTTTGCCGTGCCTTATCTGAGTCATCCAGCAAAAGCCTCAGTGCAACTCTCTGCTGGCGCAAGAACGCAAACCTACAGTCGTTTTTAACGCTATTTCCACAACCCTTTTGTAAGCAGGTAACAACCCTATGCAAGTAGGAGTCGCCATTTAAAACCCGAACAAAACTGCTACTTCAAGAAAAGATTGGAGTTGGAGAATTTTCAAGCTTCCATGAAAGCAAAGGAAACACTGCAGGCGTAGGATCACAAGTAGTTGAAGGACAACACGATTTGGATTTCAGATCCAGCAGCACAACCAACCAGAAGATTTTGCTACATGTGAAACCAAACTTTGGGAAATCTTATTAAAACTCTGCATAACAATAGCCAAAGTTAGGTGATGATAACCAAAGAGAAGGAAGAATCTGGATATTAAGGCACACTGTAGGGCTTATCAAAACTGTGCTGGTGGACAATACTGGCTAGTTAGTGCTTTGACAATGAATTTACCTGGAATCTTTTTTGTCACTGTTCTGCACTACGCAGAGACACAATCATCTGTATAGCATTTATAACGAGAAGGGGGAGAGAGAGAGGCTTTTGCCAGGGCCACAGTATTTACACCGAAGCATCAGTTATTCCACATACGCAACAAAAGAAAGAAAAAATACACTAAGAAAAACTGAATCGGAAGGATCCTGAAGAGCAATGACCAGCTTTGGTAGCGCTCACCTTCACTGAGTAAGAAACAGGTGCATACAATGGGGAGGAACCACAAGCTGACGCATGTGGCCGGGCGGGTGACTCTGAACCTATCCTCAGCTGGCGTCTCTAACCTTTACCAAAAGTTATCACTCAATCGCTGCTGAATTAGCGGCGAGAGCACCGCTCCTGCACTCGTTCACAGCAGGTCGGAGAACAATGCTGGAAAGCTGCCAAGGGTTCAGACGCAAAGAGAACGAAGAGGGGGAAACCCCCAAAAACACAAACCCCAAACCTGAAAGCTGCTCAAGAGACTGCACAAGCCTAAGCATAGTTTTTCAAGACTCTTTATTCAGGGAAAACTCTCTCTGAGCTTCAAGGACAATCGCACCTCAATAAAAATTAACTACAAGTTGGACAATTTTTTCCACCAAGTTCTATTGAGCAGGCTCCTAAGCATCTACAAAATAGCATAAAAGTAGTTGTATTTAAGGATTTTGAATTATTATTTGTTGGGGGTTTTTGCATTATGCTCAAACTATGGAGACTCAACCATGGATTTACAGACCAAAATCTGACTGAGGTAGGTGCTGTGGGAAGGCAGCACAAAAAAGATAATTAAGCATAAGCAAAACCAGAAGCATATGTTCTCTCAGGATATGTTCTAGGCACAATCATTCATGGGTAACTAAAGAGTAGCAAAAGCATTTCCACATAATCTCATAGCAGCATGCTAGACGACTCAAAAAATTCCTCCCTATTTCCCTTCATTTTCAAACAATGAGGGAGAAAAAGGCTTTTACAAGACGCCACAAAAGGCTGGCAGACTCCATTTGTTTCACACAGAGTTGGTATCCGACTCTGAATACTGAAGACCTCACTGAGACTACTACAACACAGCAGTCCGCCAGGAAAGACGGTCTAGGTCACTGCTGCTCCATTCCCCATGCAGAGTCAACACAGCTTTTTTTACTCCTCAGCACTGTATTTAAAGGTAATTAAAAAATTACTTCCCTGCCTCAAAATTAATTCTGAAGCCTCAGAAGAAGTTGAAAGTCTACTATTAATATTATACGACTGCTATAAAAAAAACTCATGTTTTTTTCCTTCCGTTTGTTTACCTTATAGATACACCAGGAATGTCTCCGTTTTGCTGAAATATTTGTGGCATGATGTTTGGTAGCTCTCATCCGCTAATTAAAGGGCAGGAGAAGAAAGATACTCTAAAAGGTTAGTTTCCGATATGATAGTGATGCTCAAGGAAGTGAAAAAAAATACACGAACAAAAATAGCTCTCTAAGAGTGAAAAACAAAATCAAAGACAAGGGAAAACACTCCCTCCCCCACAGCCCCCCAACTGCATTTTCTTCAGTGATGGAGCAGTCTGCAGGTAGGCCTTCAAAAGCTGAAATAATCTGCTGCCTTTCTAAGGCGGTGGGATTTGACCAGAATGCTACAGGTTTTGCTAAAGAAAAAAAAATGCAAGAGTCCCTCTTGCCTTGCCTGACTTACTACAGTCATGGAGACTCACAGGCTCGGCTGGATCCGACTTTCTATAAAAAAATCAAACAGAAATAAAGAAGGGCATAAATGCATTTGTCTTCCTTTCACAGTAATTTTCAAGTCTTGAAAACTTGGGTCAGTCCCCCTTACCATACATTCGTTCCTCGTTTTTACCAAATTTGACTTCCACCTTGGGAAAGAGCTGAGAAAAAGGAGAGAGCCAGAGGCTGGAAGAGAACACTGAATCGCCTGGAAAATGAGAGATTAACACAGATGCCTTTGTGTTCACGGAAAACATACAATGAAACACGACAGCGGAGAGCACTGCCAGGGAGCCACAAGAGCACAGCAAATAAGATGCTGCAGCAGTCAGCCAGCAAACGCACCGGAGACGGGGGTTTTCGATTCAGTAAAAAGCTCTGCTTGTTTCTATTTGAATGTAAGTATCCTCTGCGGAGCCAGAGGACTCTCCAGGCTTGGTATCCCCCGTAAGAGTAAGGCTCTTCCCCCAAGAAGGCATCAGCCAGACTGCCTTTTTAAAATAAACAGCTGGAATATCGCCCTAAGCGCCAAATACAAAGGGGGTTTGGTGGCTGAACCAGAATTAACTGAAATGAGAACCAGATTTCTGGTCTCTGGCAAGGGTTGTGGGTTGACTCGGTGAGTTTTCAAACTGCTTTAGCTTCAGGGTGACTTCACGAGGCCCAGGTTTCCCTGGGAGGGAGGAGAGAGAACTGGAAGGTCGTTTCCCTTCTGTCCTCGTTCCCCGCTGCCACTGTCCCCCGTTGCACAACCTTGCTGGGACAAGGCACGCGGTCACAGCTGCGTCAAGCTGTGCTGTGCCAAACATCCATCTTCCACTTAGGTACCAGGAAGCTGCACCGTGTTTCACCTAGGTGTACTGAGGTACAGCAGGGCTGGTGAATCTGCATCATCCCCTGAAGTTATTCCATGCATAGAGGCTGCAGTAAACATTTCCCTTATATTTCTTCAAGCTTGCAGTATTTGCTCTTCCACTTAGCAGAAACTAAAAGCCCCCAACACGACCTAGTATCCTAATTCACATGGTCTTATCATTTAGGCTGTTGCACAGCTCCATTCGGTAAAATCAGCAACAGATAAACATAACCCCAGAGAGTAATAGGTTTACTGTAGTAATTTATAGTTCTTAAATAGAAGAAAACAAAATTGGAGGGGCTGGGGAAGAGGGAGGGATGAGAAATAGGACAGCACACAAGACTTGGCTGTCAGTGCTGCAGGCATCAGCTACAGCACGAGATAGCAGTGTTTGCATGGAAAAGCTCCAAGGAAGAAGGCACACAGTGCTGCTTATAGGCAGGATTCATACCTAAAAACTCAATGCAAAATTAATCGATACCTTTAGCTACTCTAAATGCATGGGCATTACTTGACTTCTCTGCACTTGTTCCCATAAAACCTGCACTTAGATTTCTTACCCAAGCGCTCTCCCAGAATTCATCCAACTCTGTAACACGACAGTGTAAGCCCCGGCTCATCACACCCTGCCTGGTAGCTACAAAGCAAGCCGTGAGCTCCGAGATTTGTTTGCAACAGCACCAGACTCACCATCCCCAGACACCTGCCACTACCCAAGCGCCTCAATCCACTTGACCTCCTCTCAGTAAGCAAAAAACATGGTAAATTAAGAACTAAACTGAGTGTTGGTCTGACAGGGACCTGCACCACTAGCATACTAAAGGTTTTGTACTTTGTTTCCGAGGTAGGAAGATAGGGGCTTTGCTGCAGAGTCAGCAAAACGACAAGGTGTTCTTAAAACATAAGCAAAGTGAGTCTCTCTTAAATGACTTCAAACGTTCCCCATGACTTTGGACACACTGACCAAGGGCACTATCTTTCAGCTTTGTTCCAGCACACCATGCTGTGCTCCTCAGAGGTCAGAACTGTCTTCAAAGTCCACTAAATCCACTGTTATTTCCTGTTCTTTATCAGCTTAATAAATCTGCTCCATTACTGTCTCATTTGTAGAGGCAGGCAGAAGACTGTGCAACACAGCAGATGCAGGAGTTAAAAAAAAAAAAAAAAAAAAAAAAAAAAAAAAGGCACGGGGGGACCAAAACCAAATGGATTTTATTTGCTAACATATGGGAT
>JANHGO010000039.1:36750303-36777924 GCA_024606505.1 Aquila spilogaster
GATATTCAAGACCCGCCTGGACGCCTACCTGTGCAACCTGGTCTAGGGAGCCTGCTTTGGCAGGGGGGTTGGACCAGGTGATCTCTGGAGGTCCCTTCCAACCCCTACAATTCTGTGATTCTGTGATTCTTTCTGCAGTATTTATTTGTCTATGCAGCACTAGGAGCCAGCTAGTTTTGGGGACCGGAAGAATAGAAGACAGGGAAGGGAGGGTTGGATCACTTGATACATAAAATCAATCCATACTAGCCCTCAGCTAATATACATGCTAAGAACTAATACACAGGTTAAGGAGGAGATGCATGCGTGTGTGTGTTATGTGCTGCCCTTATTAGTTATTTGTTTTAGAGATTGGCTCCAATTTTTTTTTTTTATTTATTTGAACAATTGGAGGAATGAGAGCATCCAGAATGGAACTTTTAGCTCTGACTGACAGAAATAGCTTTTCAAATCCAGGCTCTTGGTTCACTGACTCCATCTGAGTTTTCTTGTTTTGTTCAGTACAAGAATTTACCATGTCATTTGAAATGTAAACATATCTAAACTTATTCTGCTGGAATAAAACAGAAATTTTCTGAGTTCATTTACTGCAGTACATTGCTTCCTACTCATGCTTTCAAGAGAAAATCGTCTTGGTTCAAATGTTTCAAAGAATTTTTGGAAAGGCAAAATGCCTTCCAACACTACTTTAAGAACTCAGGAGTAATGAAAAATAAAAAAGTACAGGATTCTAAATATTTTAAGGATGAATCCTTAATGCAGTGTAACTGCCTTTCTCTGAGAGGACCTAAACTTTTGTCATCAGCTACTGTGTTAAATCCTAGTTAAGATGTTTAATGAAAACATGACCAGCACCCACTTGTATTTATCTCCATATTTCTACTGTTTTATCAAGAACTGCTATCTCATTATCAAAGTCAAATACTGAAATAGTTAAAGTCCCAACTCAGCTCAAAAACAACAAGAACAAAGTTCTAAGTAAATAAAATTAAAAAATATATATAATAATTTACAAGCTCAAATCATTACTTTTGTGACTGATTTTGACAATCCTCATTATTTAGCTTTTGGAATATTATTCAAACCTCAATGAGGTGACCCGACCTCTACTGAAGTACTTTGAGTTGCATTTGTGTGGATTTGGGGGAAAAAAAAGAGGAATGAAAGTTAATATTTTCTTCTCTCTTTACTTAAAGCAGAACTAAAGGTAATAAATAGAAGATTTCAGTTGTTACATAGGTGATGCTGTTATTTTAGATACAGTTAGGTTAATCAATAGATTGAATATTTGCGCTTTTATCTGCACTTTACTACTATCTGTTTTTTTACTGAGATGGTAAATATAGAAAAGAAAGAAAACTGGGAATAACATCTGAGATCATTTCTTCCTTGTGAGCTTTCCACAGCAGCTCTGGAAAAGAGATGGGACACTCAGGGCTGCAGTGACAGCAGCATAGTAATCTGGAAGTCACAGCTGCAAGGTGCAACTAAGAAGCTCTCTGATAAAGGTGAATTACTGCAGCCTGGCCTCTGCATTTATTAAGCTCATTCAGCATTAGCTAGTAATAAATAAGGTAACATTGGGAGTGAGATGTGTACATCTCACAGGAGAGAAACTTAGACTGAATTTTTTATAGATGCTGGAGAAACCTGGACATATCTATGCTGCATGTCAACACATCCTATAAAGCTATTTAAAACCACTGAGGTAGGATGTGCTGTGGAAGTGCCTGTTCTCTCTGCTGACTGCAAAGAGAATGTAACGTGAATCATTCAGGTACAGATATGGTATCCCAAGCTGTAAATATATCATATTAGAGGAGATGAATTTCATTCCCAGTCTCTTACTGCCTCATTGATTATGAAACAAGTGTAAATAATTTGGCACCCATCTAATGAATGCTTCACTTCCTCGAGTACATGCTCCAACCCTCGATGAAGAGACCTATGGGAGCTATCTTGTGTTTACAGGCTCAGTTGGTGTTTCAAGAAGGGAGATAATAAATTAGGAGTATTTCCAGGAGAGTCTGCTGTTGGGATTGATCAAAGGCATCACAAGACACAGAGAAAAGGGTCAATAAAAATAAGCCTTCATGGGAAAGCCTGAACAGAGAGGACAGCCAGCTGTGCTGGTAAAGAGCATCTTCTGGTGAGGGAATCAGCTGAGATTTTTAGGGAAGAGATAAACATAGAGTAACACCCGCTCAGGGAGTGGACATGAATTAAACAATAAATGAAGATAACGCCAGGTTCTCCTCTTTTTATTGAAAGAGGAGGGAAAATATAGCGTGCAAACAAAGCTACAACTTTACCAGGAACTTCTCATTACACTAATTATGAAAGGACTGGTTTCTCTCTCCTTGTGAGCACTGCGAATACATCACCTTGCTATTCCTGACTACGCCTGGCATGTCAAGACTTCATTTTGAAGCATGGGATATTTCCATTGTCTCCTACAGGACTGTACACATCCAGAAAGTTAAATGAATGCACAAACATTTACAATGGCCATAACCTGCAGATGTAAACTAACAGGGTCCTGAAACCTTACATATGTTTTTCCTATGGTCTCTACATCAACAGAACTAGAATCCTAAGACATTTAAATTATGCCACAAGAAAGAGTAAATAATAAATACAGCTGTGAAAATACACACACCGTTGAAATATCAAACTGGAATACAATGCTACACTTAAAGCCATATGCATCACTTTAAGTCTAGCACATTGCCAGCAAGTGAGAAGTTATGGCTTTTGCAGTGAAAAAAAGTAAGTGGCTATAAAATACTGGGTTTGCAGCAGACAGGAACTGTTTTTGCATGAAGCGCCGGTACTTCAGTTAGCAAACATTCTCTCAGGGTGCTGGTGAGTTGCTCGAGGCATTATATCTATTATTGCCTTGCATGGTGGGAACTCCAATCAACCTGTCCATCACAGTAAGGTTACAGATTACACAGTATTTTATGAACAGTTTACAGCAGAAAAAAATGCAAATGGTCTACTAGAAACAGAAGGCACGCGCACGTCCAATTGTTTGTTCTGAGATGCAGATATTTACAATAGCAAGAAAAAGAAGTTTAACAATGAACAAACCAAAGATGGAGTGTTTGCTGCAAATTTGTAAAAATATGTCAGCGAAGCATGAGGTCAGCGTTTAGCTCTGCTTGCAATGACTGAATCCCTAGCAGCAATATCTGGAGATGCTGCTGGGAGAACTCATGTTTAATAACAGATTAGTTGGAAGACTACTAACTTAGTAAACAGCAGAAGTGGGTACTTGTTTTTGAGAAGGCTGCAAAGTGCCGAACCAGAAATTTCCTAAGCACATTTGAAATAACGTGGGCACAGGTAGCAGGGATTTCCTGAGTAAGTTACAGCCTGATACCTCTCTTAACTCTTCCACAGGAATTGAGAGTAATATCCACACCCATACTTTTCATGGCCTGGGATCCATTGCAGCTGCCAAGTTGCCCTCTCTGCTATTGATGCCACTAAGTTATTTCTCAAGGAATAGGTAAAAACACCCTGAAAATCCTTGGAAAATGGGTGCAACACTAGGGAAAATGATGCACCTCTCTTTTAAACATCTGTGTCTAGATGAAGCTAAATTCTGCTGTGGGGTACACTGAGCATGGTGCAAGTTCCCAGCAGAGCTGAAGGATGCATTATAACCAGGCAGCCTGGAATAAGACAAAGTAACCACTGTAGCAAAATCCAGCTACCACTGTAATGAAGTAGCATGGAGTAGGCATTCCCACCATTTAGGCCTTGATACAAATCTGGAAGGAAGCATGCATTACTGCCCAATAAATCAAAATCAAAGTTTTAAAGAGCAAACCCTTCAGAAAAGACTTCTATGCTTAAAAATCACTGGAAAACAAAACAAAACAGAAGTAACGGCAGTTTAACTCCTGTAGCTCAGGGATAAAGTAAATCATTATTTAAGAGGAAATGATTCTCTTAGTATGATCAGAAATAAAACTCCTTTGCAGAAAGAAACTGGTGATTGCTTTCCAAGAAAATGTATAAGTTGCTTTGAAAAAATAAAAGCTACCATATGTGATGATAGTATTAAAAGAAAAACAGAACAACCTCAAGGACAGATTAAGCACATTTACTTTCCTTTCACATAAACACACACAGACACACACTCCCATACACGCTCTCCATTAATGACTAATGTTTACTGAAAGTTATTTCAATAAATCTGTAAAATGTCTCCCTTCCTATCTAAAAACTTTGACCCTCAAATGCAAACCCAGTTCTAGCACTGATCATTAATGAATCTGAGATGGCCGTGCCCAAACACCTCTGCAGAAACAGCTGCAGCTGTTTAAGATACTACTACTACTCAGCTGTTTGGTGCTGCTTCTCACCCCACCCACACATACATATATATATCAATCATATATAGGTCATTTGGGAATTCCTCATACACTTCAGTGCACAGGCAGCTGGGGCAGCGTAATCTGCTTCTGCAATGGTTGTCTGACTGTGCTCTTGGTGAGCAGGATCTGACTCATTCAGCTCAAGGTAGCCACAGTGGGTAACACCAGAGCTTTTGCACCACCTGTGCTGACTCTCTATACTTCAAAGGATTTTTACCAAGGAGTTATTTAGAGGCTCCTCTCAGAGAGCAGAAATTGGAGCAATTTTCTGTATTTCTTGCTCATAGCCTTTATTCAGCTGTATGCAGATTCACAACAGAAAGTTCATGCAAACCATTTTTAAGCTGCACTAAAGCTAGAGGGATAGACTGACATGAGCTGATGTTAAAAATCACAGAGAATTGCACTGTTATTCAGATCAATTTGTATGGCAAAAAAAACCAGTAGGATCTGCATGAAATATCAGAAAGGAAATGCTAACTCTACTCTCTTCAACAAAAGGAACTCCCCAGGTGTCCAAAATTGGAAACATTTTCGCATTGTAGACAGCGTTGCAGGAACTTTTGCTTACCTGCTGAAGGGAGAAGAAAACAGGACTGAATAACTGATAGTGAAGACTGTAGCGGGTTTCCAACAATCACATGAAAATTCTTGACAGATGATACAATTTGGTTAAAAAACTCATCCCCTTGTAAAAAAGGCAGCTCTGCAACAAAGAGATGAACAAAAAGTAGCATTGCACATACTGTTATTCTAGGAATCGTTTCTCCTTTGTACACTAATACCCTCACACACAATACACATAGAAGTGAAGCAACTGCAATACTCAGTGCTGCTACACATATCATCACCGATATAAGTAAATTTCTTTAATTTTCCCTTCCCTGTTTTGTTTTTGTTAAGAGGGAACTAACTCATTGAAACCAGTGCTAAGAACTGTGCTTATCAGTGAAATGGACAAGCCAGTTTCCATTAGCACACACACTGCAAGCAGTTCTGTGTCCCAACATAAAAGAAAGGTTTGAAATAAGCTTCATGGTCTGCAGTGATCACCTTTGGAGAGAAGCTGTCCTGTAAGACCACGAAAAGTCTTAAATGCCTCATTTAAAAACAATGGAAATTCTCTCTTGAGGGCTTCAAATAATGGTTGTAATGTCACTGCCGGTCCACAGCTGGATTTGAAGTGCCTGAGATGCCAGCAAACACAGTGAACAACCCTAGAGTGGATATCTTCCTGCAGCACAGAATTTATTCTTATGCGACTTCTATCCCCAACACAACCACCTGCATAATTTAAAGACTTTTTTTTTTTAATCATAGTCCAATATATACCAAAAATACTAATAAATAAATAAATTATAAATCTATACAGACACAGCACACACGCACATACACATTCTGAGTTTGGTTCTTCAGCACCTTGCTCTTCGCATCGGTACTTGTACCAGCTCTACCACACTGCCAAATGTAACTAGCAATAATACACAGAATTCCTTTTCAACTCAGTTTGTCCTGGCTGCAAAACACTCCAGCTTTAGTTTTGTAGCATCCCATACACACTTTTTAAGTAACTTCGATGTTTAAAAAAACTGTACTCTAGGATTAATCTTCCGTGCGTTTGAGAGAACTAAATCATCACCTTACACTCTTGCCTTCTGTCTGCTCTAGAGCTGTGCTTCATTCTTTTACCACTTCTTTTAGTCTAAATAAGAGGTATTAGTTTAAATAACTGCTTACGAAGCCAGGAGTTTTAGACTGCAATGCATTAAAGAGTGCACACTCAAGCAACTCGGTATTCAGCTTGCAGAATGGGAGAAATTATCCGAGCTTATAGGCTACAGAGCCAGGAATTGGCATTCTGAGTACCTGGGGGCAAGGCAGAGAAACAATCTTTTCACCAAGACTCATACATCTGAAAGATGACAAATGAACATATTTCATGTGAGATACTTCAAGTAAATGCCTAAAAAAAGGTAAGAACACTGTACACTGGTTACAAACGCCCTATGCCAACAAAAACCCCTGCAGACACAGACATGCATTGTCCAAATACATGAAAAACTGCTGTAAGCAAAGGAAGCTGTATTAGGGTAGAATTTTCTTGGTATGGCTGGCTATGTATTAGGAGCACCAGCCAAAACTGCCAGAGCGGTCAGGACATGGAGGTCCTCCAAAGCCATAAACAGCTCAGCTCTGCTGCAAGTGGATATCATCAAAGCACCTATCTAAAATAATAGGTGTTGCCACGAATTTTGCCTTTATTTCCACCCTGCTTAAAGGGCAAATTGAATAAAAGACTCTTTATCTCCTTTCTAATTTAAAGTATATGAGAATTCCCACTAAGATTGGACAGAAAGTGCAATAAGAGCTATTTGGTTCTCAGATTAGATGCTTATAGGTATGAAAATACTATTGCACATAGGGATTCTGCTTTGACATTTCAGTGCCAGCAAATAACAACATCTTCCACTTTGCCTGTAACCTGTGATAATTTGATTAGCTGGAACCAAAACCATATTGCAGTTTTTTAGGATTGCTGGGGAGGCAGTATTTCAGAACAAAGATCCACAGCCATTTTTATTCAAATCTACCTCACTTTGATGATCAAAGCTCAGCCATTTCTTAAATGTATGAAGCGCCATTTCGTTTTAAACTTGTGAAGTCTGTTTATCTTGCTTTCATCTAATATCCTGTACATTTCAAACTATTTAGAGGTTTGGAGGAAACAGAAAATGAGAATGTATTAGGAAAATAAATAAATAAATAAATAAATCAGCCCACAATGCTGTAGTATGGAGGCTGCAGGAGACTGTAACTAAGCGTATTCCTGGCACTAGTGGAGCAATCAGTGTGTTATCTGGGTAAGTAAAGCCGATCAGGAATTCATACAGCCTTTTGTCACCAAGCACTGACACCATGCCTTAAAGCAGGCACTTCCCAGAGGTGTGTTTCAGAACCATTTTTGTTTTCTAAGGCACAGCACCACTTACAGACTCCCAAGCCTTGCTATAGGAAAATCAGCAACAAAAATCCTTGAGGGCATTCATTGCGGATGACCCCAAACACCTTCACAGAAACAGCCATCACTTAGCAGTTTTAGGGCCTGAGATCTCACAGTCAGCACGGAAGGAAACATGAGCCCAGAGAAGCGTGGACCTCAGAGCACACTCACAGGTGCAGTGCAAACATGGACTAGTGTACCTGCTCTCCTTTTCTAAACGGCTAGCTTATTTGTGAGTGTGGGTGAAACTCATTCTTTTCCAACAACAGGAACTTGTTCTGCCATGAGAATGCCAGCTTCTACTCAAGACTGACAACAGGGGCTGCAGTTAAATCCCTATTTCAGTTGAGCTGACACAGTTGCCCAGTGAAGTCCCTGCATAGCCAGCTGCAGTCAGAGGAATCAGTCACGGACCAACTTGTGATATTACAGTGCACGTCATTCAACTCAGCTATGAGTGACTGCCAAATAAGCCCCAACATTTCAGTAACTGCAGCATGCAAGGTGCAAGCTAAGAACCAACATGCTAGATGGAAACAGTGATTGTAACTAAATTGTAGCGAGCCTGGTGTGATCAAGGCCTGCCGCCTGAAAACCCACAGCAGCAGTATTAGAGGCCTTCTCCCACTGGAAGATCACCTGGGGCTGCACTGAAGAGGAAGCACACCAGGGGCTGGAAATGCGAAGGCTGGGTCACTGCTTCAGTTCTGTAAGCTCAGCTAAATCAACCGGAAGCGTAGAAAAAAGTGCATGGAATGAAGCAAGAAGGCACTGATACAAAAAATACAATTCATACTCTCCATTTTACCCATGTGTGGGTTTTTCTTGGTGGTTGGATAAGTAGCATTTCAGTCTATGAAGCAAGTGGCATTTGTGCTCTTGGCACTCCCCTCCCTGGCTATTTAATAAACCAGCTTACAGCAGGTTCCAAGCATCAAAACTGCATGGTTCAACACATGCTATAGCTGCTACCCAGGCACCATCATTCACTCTTTTTTCAGACTAATGGAAGATTTATAGGTATAAAATGTTGTATGTACTTCTTTTTGCCAGAGATAAAAGATATCTGTACTTCCTCTGCGCTTTATTTCAACAATTAATTTTTTAAAGGGAAAAAATGTCACTTTAATTGAACTAAAATTCAAGCCACAAATTCAAACTATAATAGAAGGATGAATTATGATGAATTCTGGCTACAGAAATCAACAGGAAAACCCTTGTTGACTTTCCCTGGGGCAATGCTGTACCCCAGACAAATAATGATTGTTTTTAATAGTGACTTCTTGTAGCTGAAATCTTTTTGCTGACCATCTGTTTCTGCTCCATGGATCTCTGTGAGTTTTCTGCTGCAGTAGTGACAATCTGCTTGTGCATTTCTGAGGACATCAACTTATGAAGACAGAAACCCAAAAGGAATAACTGCTCATCAAAATCCTTGGTGCTACCCTTACAAGAAGTTGGAGGAAAAGTCATAGAAAGCTCTGCAACAAAATGTGTCAAATTTTATTCCACATAGAAAAAGAAAAAGCTAGAATGCGTACCAAGAATAAGAACAAAATTTAAGGGGCTATTAATAGAATTAACCTAGTCCAAAAACACCAAAAGATGCCCTCTTTTTCCTTAGATTACACCTTTCTCCATCCTCAAAATTCCTATTTAAAAGCTCTTTGATTCTTTGTTTCCCACCCATTAAATCTTAAGCACAAAGACTAGCTGACAGCACAGACCAAAGTGCTGCTTTCATGGGGTTCTGCCTGTTACAAATGGGACCAATTCCACTGGAAAAGAGTCAGACTCTGCTGAAATTGAGTTGTGAAGTAAATCACCTGATTTGTTACCCAATAATGCAAATGTTTCATCCATGTTACCTTAAGCAAAAACATTTCATAAGCAAAGTTGCAAATACAGCTGCACCACTGCCAATGTTCTCATGCTGCCAGCAGGCTGTGAGTTGCATCACAGAGGTAAAACGGCACCATATTTGTCAAGAGGTGACTGCCACATGACAAAAGAGTCCAAAAAAACACCCAACCTGACAGTAGTGCTCCTCAAGATCATAAATGTCTTTGCAGACTGCCATTTCTTTACTACTCTGGTTTTGCTTTTAATGACCACCATAGCAAAATACTCAGCAATGTCAGCAGAAAAAGATTGGAAAATCCTATTCATGTGAATCATTTTTAGCTCTGTTCATATTTGATGTATTACTGCTTAGGTTTTACCAGTAGCCCATTTATAGAATTCCCATTAGAAAGTCAGCACCCCACCATGATTCCAACACAACAAAAAAGCTTCAGGTAGCTCAGGGTGGAGTTCTTGGGAGAGTGAACATCACATGAGCTCACAGCGTTTAGCTCCTTCAGTTTTCCCAGGTGAAACAGAAAGACCTTTCCTCTGCTTCCATTAAAGCACTCACAATCATGAATTTTTGACACAGCATTCAAATGGCTTTACTGGGAAATGCTGCAGCTGAGTGTAAGCAAGAGAATATTCAGGAAGGATTTCACTTGAGCACCTCCTGGGTCTTCTTTGCTGGCTCAGTCACTTAGGGCAATCTCACCGATAGGGACTATCACCTGATTTACCCCTTTATCTTTAAACTGAGGAAATTCAGGCAAGGTCCAACATTCCCCTCAAAGAAGAGGGGCACTCTGCTTCAGCTGTGTCTGCTTTTTAGTAAAGCATTCTTAATTCACTTCCATCCTCATTCCCAAACACTGTAGTGAGGAGGAAGAGGAAAAAGAGGACATTTTCATTTCCCCCAGCTATTCATAAGATATTCTGCCCACCTCACCCTGGCATCCCTACAAACCCCATGCTCAGCCTCCAGCTGTAGAGGTGCCAGAGCACATTTATAGCAGCTGCTCCTGAAGCACATGTGAAAAACATCCGCAGCAAAAAAGCAGGTTCCTATGAGAACAACAGCAGGCCTCTATGGAGGGATTAAGAGACTGATGGATCCCAGACAACTGAGAGTCATGAGCAGCTAAGAGGAACAAATCACTGCCTTCTCATTCAACCCATCACTCCTGGCAATGAGCAAGCTTTGGAAGAAGCAAAAGGAGAGGCAGATAGAGGCATCTAACAGCAGAACAGAGTCAAAAGTCATTTTCAATGCAGTAATAATATTGAACCTGCATGGAAAAAAAGAATGACAAGGTCATGACCCGTGGCTGCCCTTGACAACTTTATTTCACAAATCTGTAGACTCTGCTGAACATGCTCTAAGGTCCATCAACATTAACAAACTTCTCCAGTCAAATCACCAGAATTCCGGCTCAGAACTTTTTTGAAGTGGGCAAAAAACATGCGAAATGTCATAGAGCCTCAATTTCCAGGATCACTATGACTGCTGGGAAAAGAGAGTCCTGTCGTTGCATGGATAGTACCTCACAGTCATACTGAAAGCAGAAATAATTGCCACTAGCATTTGATAATGCAAGAGAAAAAGAAAAAAACAAACTCCCAAAAGAACAATAAATAGGCAGTTCGCTCTACGTGCACTAAAAACGTTTTCCATCTGGAAAGAGAAGTTTAAGAAACTGCAACTGCAACACTATCACCCCTTCCCCTTCTCTACCAAAGTAAAGCTGGCAGAGGGGTCATGTCACCTGGGTCTCTTTCAGTGCAAAGCCCTACAGTTGTAGGTCTGCTGCCAAGGTGAAGCTGCCAGATGCAATAGGGAGATGCTTTCTGCTCTACCAGCCTTACTGATTTCGAAGAAGGGTAGCAAATAGCTGAAGGCAGTGATTTAAATTTCCTCTGCTGTTTCTACTATATGATCAGTTGATTTCTACCAACGCACAAGAAGCAGCTGCTTAGTAAAAAGCTTGAGAAAAACCCGTAAGAGAAGAGTAGGGCTCCGCAGTCTGCACCTACTGCTGCTCTCAGAGTGTACCTGAGAACCCAAAAAGCCTTGGAGAATAGATGGAGAAAATGATAGAAAAGAAGTTTTTTACTCATCTCTAATGAGGACAATATGCATGGACAGCCAGGAGTGAAACAGCATCAGGAGGAAACAAACTGGATCTCAGATGACTCTATCCTTCCTCCTGAAACTAGGCAGAGGCTGGATGTGCTGCAGCTGTGTCAGGACAGGGTGCAATACAGAGGGAAGGATTTCGTGGGAAATGACACCAAAAAGAAGAGATAAACAGAAGCACAATTACAGAACTATCACAAAATCCACCTGGATTAAAATCAGTCATAATTTTGTGCCATCAATAATTTAAAGCCCTACACTGCAAATATTAGGGAGCTGTGATGTTCCCCCAGCATCACCTCTTCGGACAGTTAGGGAAGAGGCACACAGAGCCCCTAAAAACATAACATTTTTCAGTAATGACTCCAGTGCAGATATATTCTTGGGCATTAACAACTGCCTGAGAGGTGCTCAGGCTCAGGAAGGGACGCTTGCCAGTGACTGATTTGTGGAAAAGCTCTATGATCACTGTGATGGATTTTAATTTTTCAATATTTGGTACACAAGGTATTTTCTACTGCCGCCAGGAGACATGGAACCAGGTTTTTCTGAGATGCTCCTGAAGAGTGTATGGCTCCAGAGAGAAGAGGTTGACTCCTCACATCTGAGATGTCAAGGAATGTATCCAAAGCCATTCTCAAAAGCACAAACACACCCTGAATAATTTTGTTTAGTTCCTAGTATTCATCACCGCGAAGGCCACATCTGCCTGTTTTCAAGGTCTTCACAGCATTTACTATGCAAAATACAGCTTCACAGATAAAAGGAGTGTTTCTTCCACATGCCCAGGACAGAAGTAATCTCGCTGCAGCTACAGCTAGCAGTTCCCCTGTACTTCCAAATAACCTCTTAATGCTCCAAAACTGATTATGGTGTATTCAGAGGTACAGGATTTGATCCATAAAAAGCACCTGTACTCAAAGTATATTTGGCTCCTAAATTCTGGGCAAATCCTGGGGGCAGAGAAGAAAGAAATGAGGGGAAGAAGAGGCTATTGAAGGATTCAGAGCAACCAGAAGCTGTGCCTTTGGGTTCAGTGCAATCTGAGCAGGCTTTCTACCAACCTTCTGTCTCCAGAGCCACGGGCTCTCTGCACAGCCCCCCTGGCCATGTCCACTGGGTGAAGAGAGAGCAATCTGCCAGCAGCAGATCAGCTGAGCAGCTCAAGGCAGTTGAACGGCAAAGACAGCAGTTTGTGCCTTGCCTTTCCTGCATTTCATTCTTCTCATTTTCTTCCCTTTTCTGTGAGGGGAGAGGGGGTTGGGGAGGGAGAGCTGTTTGGACCTCCACGTGTTCAAAGAGCAAATGAGATTCACTTTATAATTACTTCCTGATTCTCTGTGTGAGCAATCTGTCCTCATCCAGACAGATGGCAACTGCTGCTGCACAGCTGCTCCAGCATGGGCAGGGCTGGCGGGCGAGCAGCAGGCTGGTGGGATGCTCCTTTGGCTCACCAACCCCACAAAATCCAGGAAGGAAACCCAGACTATCAGCCAAAGAGAGCACAGTCTGCAAGTCATTCCTGCAGGACAGCTGGTGGTTTATCAGAGACTAATTTAAAGCATACTTGTTCATTAACACTTAGACCACACCAGCCACCACTGGGAACACATCAGACAATCAAAGGAAGCTACAGCATCCCTACCAGTGCTACTTATGAACCATCTCCTCAGCAGACCTCTTACTTTCTATTAACTGTGAATGCATGCATATATGTACATTTTAAGAGTGTACTTTTATGTACTTAAATAAAGCCCAATACAATGTACTCCTGTTCGTAAGTTGCTTAGGCACTATCACCACAAAGCAACTGCAAGAGCAGCTGTAGCGCTAAGTGTCCCTTCTGTCACTCCATAGCCAGGATACAGCATCACTTTGTCAACCACCACAGCATTGCTTTGTCCCAGCCTGCTGCTGTTACGGGCTTATGAATGTAACAGTCTCAAGGCAGTCTTGAGTGCTAAGCTGGTGTCAGCCAGACCAAAAAAAAAAACAAAATAACTGCATTAGAAAAAATATGAAAGAAAGAAAAGAAGGACCTTGATTCACCAATTAAAAAGAAGTTTTCCCCATTCTCCTCCATTCCATAAAAGCAATGAGTTGTCCCAGACAACCAGCTGGCTCCTAACATGGCTGAAGTTTTATACAACTTCAAAAGAGAAAGATACCATCACCCAGAGTAACAAAGCAAACAAACAAACAAAAACCTTTAATCTGCCATAAGGCGTTCCTGAGAGATTTGACCTTTGATTGCAATGTCACATTCCTACCAAAATTTCCATGACAGTTAAGATTTTTACACATGAATGGATGGATGAATTTGTTTCCAGCAAGGGAAGACATATTACCTACCTAACTGCAGAGAGCTCCGTGAACTTTCAGACTGTGTACCAAAATATGTGGAAAAAATCCATAACAAATGAAGCTCCCAAATGTCAGTTTCTCACCAAGCAGAGGAAAAGAGCTGCTAGAAAACCAACACTGAGCATTTAAAAAATGAACATTTTGCCCACAAATACATTCATCAGGCAACACTCCGGTTCTGCCCCAGCACAATTGCTGTGCTGGTGTGAAATGCATGTACTGAAATCCATCCGAACTCCTGCTCAGACACTATGACACACTGCAAGCAGATCCCCTGGCAGATGCAGGTGGCAGGGTTAGAGCAGGCATCAGCTGCAGCAATCCTGATGTCCGGGGCAGGAGAAGAGCACCCATGGCAGTACTGGGCTGTAGAGTACTATACTCTCCAGCAAAGCAGGCATATGCAAGAACAACTCAAGGCAGAGGAGCAGCAGCAACTGGAGGGGGAAAAGAGGGGCTCTGTATTTAAACTGTTTATAGCAGGCTTGGACATGCATCACCACACAGTGTCTCTGCCCTACCTCCTTTGAGTAATCCAACAGAGGCTACCCTGTACCACCCAAGAGTTGTGTGGAGAATGCAAAGCTACAATCTTGAGTGTAACAGAGTGCTTACACCTTCCCACAACTCCTTTGTAACCAGGTAACAACCCTGTGCAAGCAGCAGGAGCCACTTACACCCAGAACAAGAGCTTCTCCAACAAAAGGTGGCCTGGTTGGAGATCCATATTAGTTGGTTACTTTCATGCTTCCATCAAAACAAGGGAAGCGCTGGAGATCCAGTGTCATAAGTCATTGAACAGCAACACAGTTCAGATCTCAGATCCAGCAGCACAGCTCAACCACAGATCTTACAGCACATGAAACCAAACTATGGTAAATCTTATGAAAACCCAGCATTACAATAGCAAAAGTTAGGTGATAACCACAGAGAAGGAAGAAACTGGATATGAAGACACACTGTGAAGCTTGCCAGAACTGTGTTGGTGGACAATGTTGGCTGGTCAGTGCTTTAATGGTGAATTTACCTGGAGCTTTGTTTGTCGCTGCTCTGCATTACACGGAGTTAGAATCATCTGCACAGTGTTGATAACAAACAGAGGGATTTTTTGCTAGGGTTACAGCATCCACATTTGAGCATCAGTTGTATAACAAAGAAAGAAAAGTGAATCAGAACGGAGATCCTGAACAGTGACGGTCAATAGTGGCAGCAGTTATCTTCAGCAAGCAAGGAATACGTATGTTGATGGGAAGGAACTGCAATCTGAAGCTGCTTCAGCCGCATTCCCTATCCCCTACCAGCGCTATCGCTCAATCTCTGCTGAATTAGCAGTGAAAGCACAGCTCTACCCTTTCAGAGAACAATGCTGGAAAGCTGCCAGGGGTTAACGTGTAAGGAAAGTGTCAGGGAAAACCCCCCGAAGAACACAAACCCCAAACTTGAAAGCTATTCAGGAGATGGTGCAAGATGAGGCAATGGCTCTCACATTTGGTTTGGGGAAAATCCCTCTGAACATCACAGGCACTTGCACCTCAGTAAAAATTAACTACTCCTCAGACATTTTTTTTCTCTGAATTTGATCAAGCAGGCTCCCGAGCATTTAGAAAACAGCATAAAAGTAGTCGTATTTCAGACTTTTAATTATTAGTAGTATTATTTTAATTATTATTATTTTGCATTAAACTGTGGAAGATTCAGCCATAGACCAAAATCTCCCTGAGTTAGGTGATGTGGGAAGGCAGCACAGAAAAGATTATTTTAGCAGAGGCAAAAACAGAAGCATATGTTCTCCCAGGATATGTTCTAGGCACAACCGTTCATGGGTAATTAGAGTAGCAGAAGAGTTTCCACATAATCTTATGGCAGCGAGCTAGACAACGTGGAATTAAAAAGAAAAAATCTTTCCTGTATCCCTTCATTTTCAAACAAAAAGTGAGAAAAAAGGCTTTTGCCAGGCACCAGAAAAGACCAGCAGACCCCACTTGTTTCGCACCGAGCCAGCCTTTGGCTCTGAAGACCTCATCAAGACAACAGCAGCACAGCTACCCCACGGCAAGACAGCACTGCCCCACAGCTCATGTGAAGCACATGCAGCACATTCAACCCTCAGCTCCCTATTTAAAGGCAACTTAGAAATGACTGCCCTGACTCCAAATTAATTCTGATGGCTAGGAAGTTGAAAGGCTACTATTAATATTGTATTGCAGCTATAAATTCTGTTTTTTACTTCTGCATGTTTATCACGTAAATATATACTTATATACACCAGAAATGTCTTGCTTTTGCTGGAATACTCTTGGGTGATGGTTGGTGGCTGTCATCTGTTAATTAAAGGGCATGGGAAGAAACATTCTCTAAAACATAATTTCCGTTGTTATAACGATGCTCAAAGAAGTGAACATATACACAAACAAAAATAGCTCTCAAAGGTGAATAATAAAATGAATTACAAGGGAATGCTCCCTACCCCCACAACTCCCCCAAATCCACTTTTTCAGCAATCTGCAGGCAGAGCTTCAAGAGCTGAAAGGATCTGCTGCCTTCCCAAAGCAGTGGGACTTGGCCAGAAGTCTCCAGGTTTTGAAATTCAAGAGCCCCTCTTCCCTTAACTGATTTACTGTGGTCACGGAACCCAACTTTCTATTTTCAAAAAATCAAGCGTGTAAAGAAGGGCATAACCTTCATTAATATTTGTTTCTCATTTTTACCGAATGTGACTTCCACCCTGGGAAAAAATCTCCTAAAAATGATGAGGCCAGAGGTTCAAGGAGAACCCCAAATTGCTCAGTACAATGCAAGACGAATACTTTACAGAGGCTTCCATGTACCACCCAAGAGTTGTGTGGAGAATGCAAAGCTACAAACTTGAATGTAACACTGAGTGCTTACACCTTCCCACAACTCCTTTGTAACCAGGTAACAA
This sequence comes from Aquila spilogaster, assembly GCA_024606505.1. Taxonomy (NCBI): domain Eukaryota; kingdom Metazoa; phylum Chordata; class Aves; order Accipitriformes; family Accipitridae; genus Aquila; species Aquila spilogaster. The sequence goes on from JANHGO010000039.1 coordinate 36,766,962, forward strand.
CCCTGTGCAAGCAGCAGGAGCCACTTACACCCAGAACAAGCGCTTCTTCAACAAAAGGTGGCCTGGTTGGAGATCCATATTAGTTGGTTACTTTCATGCTTCCATTAAAACAAGGGAAGCACTGGAGATCCAGTATCACAAGTCATTGAACAGCAACACAGTTCAGATCTCAGATCCAACAGCACAGCTCAACCACAGATCTTACAGCACATGAAACCCCAAATTGCTCAGTACAATGCAAGAAGAACAAAAATGCGTTGGTGTTCACAAAAAAAATTCAACCAAATGGCTGTATGGCAGAAGGCACTGCCTCACTGGAGGGAGAGCCGGAAGGCAATTTTCCGTCCATGCCATCCTTACAGCTGTCTCGGTACCGCAGCCTTGCTGGGAGGATGCACAAGGCTGCAGCTGCACCAAACAATGTGGTGCCAAACCTGCATCTCCCATTTGGGTGCCAGGGCTGCACAGTATTTCACTGAGGGGTACTGAGGGCCCACGGGTCTGTGTCCTTCCTCAAGCTGTTTCATGCATAAAGGCTGCAGTAAGTATTTCCCTTACATATCTTCAAGCTTGCTGTATGTGCTCTTCCACTCTGTAGAAAATAAAAGACCCCTAGATGGCCAGGCATCCTTAATACAAATGGTCTCATCTTCTACACTGCTGCATATTTCCACTCTGTAATTCAGTAACATCAGCCACAGATAAACATATCCCCTGAGAGTCACAGGTTTTCTGTAGTAATTTACAGCTCTTAAATAGACGAAACTGAACAGTAATTGGAGAAGGTGGGGAAAAGGACAGGATAGGAATTAGGACAGCACTAGAGCTGACTGTCAGGGCTGCAGGCATTAGCTATAGGATGAGACAGCAGTGTTTGCATACAAATGCCCCATGGAAAGGGCACACGGTGCTGCCCACGGACACAATTTATACCAGGAAAGAAGTGCAAAAAAATCAATACCTTTAGCTACTCTAAACGCATGGGTGTTACTCACTTTCTCAGCACTCGCTCAGAAAAGCTCTTTTTCAAGTGCTTCCCAGACTTCAGCCCAGCCACTACAACAGCATACATAAGCCCTGGCTCATCACATCCTGCTCAGCGCAACAGAGCAAGCCACCAGCACCAAGACTCATCTGCATCTGCCAGCCCCAGAGCACCACAAACCATTTGGGTTCCTCTTTTGCAGCAAACAAAGAAGTTGCAAATTCGCAGTTAAACAGACTGCTGCCTGGAGAGAGACCTGCATCATGCTAAAGGTATTTTCTTTTCAACGTAGGGAAGATAGGGGCTTTGCTGCAGAATCAGCAAAACAAGTTGTTTTTAAAACGTAAGCAAAGTGATTTTCTCTTAAATATCTTCAAATGTTCCATATGACTCTGGCCACCCTGACCACTGGCACTATCCAGACTTTATTTGAGCACACTGCACTATTCCTCAGAGGTTGCAACTGTCTTCAAATTCCACTAAATCCACTGTTTTTTCCTGTTCTTTAATCTATCAGCTTAATAAATCTGCTCCATTATTGTCTCATTTGCAGAGGAGGCAGGAGACTGTGCAGCACAGCAGATGCAGAGAACTTTATTAAAAACAAAAAGAAAAAAGGACGAAGGAGGGAATCTAAGCAAATGATTTTCTTTATATCTGAGATGTCAAAACACATTCCCAGAGCTGCAGGAGCCAGCCAACATAGTGGCAAAAAATTCCCTGAGGCCCTTAGGTCCCCCAAGAAGCTCTTCTCATCACTGTGGCCACCCTAAACCACAACACACCTCTAGCCTTTATATGGGATCATACAGCAGTAGAGCTGGGTTGCACCCAAAGATCAAACCACAGGTAATCTAGCCCCGTGGTTTGTAAATATAGCTCAGTAGCAGACATGGGTAAAAAGCCACTCTGAGCTCTTCAGGGCTCTGTCAGATCTATCTAGCCAGCCTCTGGAAAGCCCAAATTGAAAGAGTAGGAATCCCAGTAGATATATATGTCACCTGTTTCATTACCTGCATTTTCTGAAAGAGCACAAAGCAAGAAGCACTAAAGGGTACATCCCTTCACATATGTCTAAGCCATGTTCATCCTTCCTGGCACCTGCTGGCAATGGGACTGAGAGGACAGAAGATGCCAAGGTCTGTCTGGACATGGCCCTCCACTGACAGGAAGAATGGCAAGCAACATATACTATTTTCACCAGTTGCACCAATATAGCACAGACAACCTCTAAATATCTGGCATATCTTTGCAGGAGTTACATTTCGCATATATGACTACATAAGTGCACTGCAGAAAAAGTGCAGGGGGTGACCTGTTTTAAAAGCAGCAACAATACTCACAGTCTGTCAAAAACCGTGCATCCACATGTGTCCCTCTGTGTGACTGTGCAGGTGAGGGCCCATATGGAAAATCAAAGGGAAAACAAAAAATGCACTGGGAAGAGCCTGGGTTCAGCTAACTGCCTTCTGACACCCCTAAGCTCAGCTTCAAACCCAAATGCCATGAAAATCATGTTCCCAGCTCAAGACTTCAGAGGGTACGAAGTATTATACACAGAGTGCACTGCATTCTACAGTGCCACGATTCCTGATTTCAATAGGCTTTCATCGTTCTTGCCATTACAGAAGTTAGGGCCAGTAAGAAATCTCACAGTTCGACCATTCGTGCAGGAAACAGAATGTTCTTTTTCATGGGATTACATGAAAATAGAGTATCTTTATTTTTAGCAGTGATTTTCTTCTCCTGTTGTTTGACACTGAATAGAGAAGCTGTCAAAATAAGCGAGCAAACAAGAAAGACAATAGGAGGGGCAAGCTCTGCCTAAAGCATTCGTTTTGCCCAAGCATTCGTCAGCCCCTTACCATGAATGAGAGGAAAAGCAAGGCAAAGAGAGAACGTGAGAAAAAGCATCATGTTTCTGCCTAAGCACATAAATGAAATGAAAGCTTTATAAAGCCTAACTCTTTGCAGCATTCAATATCCATAGGACACAAAGCTTGTTTTTGCAACAGTGGTGGATATTTACTCTCTAGGATACCTAAATGCTGCTAAAGTGTCAGTTGAGAATTTATCTTGTGTTTGTATACTGTCTAATGCAGGGTGGTCCTAGCTCCTGAACCCAAGGGTTTAAAGACTCAGTAAAAAAATTCCAATAAACAATAGATACAAAAGCAGATACATGGAGAACTGGAACCATTTGTTAAATAAGCATGACTAAGGCTTCCAGAATTAGTATGTACAGGACTCCTCATATGCCAAAAAATAATTATGAGGGACAGGATTAAAATGTGAGTGATCAAAAAGCCTTCGCAGGACATCAGGAGAGACCCCAGTGCATTCAGGGGGAGAATAATAGCTCTGCAATTCAGCCGCATCTCTTATTAAACACTGTTAAAAACTCTATGAAAGGAGAATGGAACTGAATTTAAATCAGCTAGTAGATATTCTTCTGGATACTCTTTTCCCAGCAAAAAGAGTAAAAAGCAGCAGTGCCAGTCGTGTGTTACCAATGTTAAAAACTTGACCCTAAAAACAGCAAAAGAAGGAATTTACTATATATGATTATACTAGCATAAACCATGCATCTCCTTCCTTGCTGGGACCATTCCTTACACTGCGTTTTCTGGAAAATGTTGAGAAATCCATGATGACTGTAATGAAGTGTACACAGTGCTGTAGACAGGGAAAAAATATCTTACAGCCCTCTTTAATACTTTCTGTCCTGTCTGTATAACCGCAGACAATTCTGGTAGTCATGCAAACACACCCTTAAGCCTGAGCGTCCCCAGGAAATTGCTTAATAGTGATGAATGAACAAAAGTATTGCAGAATAAAATGAAAAGCAAAAAATTGACTGACGCTGGAATTGCACATTACAGAATTAAATTTGGAAGCATGCTGTAATGCCAAATTTCATCCACACAAGCAAATCTCACACGCTTAAGCCAACTTCTGGCTTCTTATCTGAGCTTTCCAAGTGTTTCAGTTACACAAAACTGGCTTGGATATTTTATGAAAACAAACTCACTTTCAAAATTTCCAATACTTCCTATCTTCAAGGGTGCCAGAATTACCACAAGAATGTCTTTTTCCTGGCATTTTGAATAGGCCTCACTGATAGGATACACCAAAAAAAAAACCTTACACCAGGAATACTGCTTTATTTAGGATCAGAGTTTTTGTTATACCAAGCCAATCCAGGCATCTGTTTAGTCTGATAACCCACTGCTAGTGGCTTTTGCTGAGTACTTCAGAGGTAACTTCAAAATCAAACCCAAAAAGTCCTAATGGCCTTTGACAAATGTTCAATTCTGATAACACCTCCATTCCCGCACAAGCACAGTGCCTTGCTACCAATCAGTGGAGCAATCAAGAGCAAATCAAGGCTCTGTCTGTAATCAGTAATGCCTATATTTTAATAGCAAATTAATACTGTAAAACCAAATCACATATATAAAGTAATGCAGACAATAACACAGGCAACAGTGGATGTTTCTCTTAGAATTGTATGTGAAATTAATTTATTCATTGGAATCAACAAAAAATTGCCACATTCCATCAGTTTGATGGCGTTTCTCTAAATAAGAATATAAGGAGGTAATCAAAGGAAGAGAAGTCACCCTTCATTCTTTCTGGAGATCCTTGAAAGGATATTTTATAGCAAGAAAAATTGAAACAGTGGTAAAAACAGCAGTACTGGCTTATAGAGGGGTTGGATAAGCACATGCAAACTGGATTAATGCACTTTCTGGAAGAATGTTCGACTTTTCTAAGCCTTTGGATTTCCTTTGAAACCAAGACAAAAAATAAATTAAAAAAAATCATAGTTCCATTTCTTCTTACTTTCCACTTCAAATGGACAATGCAGGAAGCAAAGAACTGGTTCCAAGTCATCCAATGAGCAAATTCTGGGACTCAAGTTACACTTAATTAAAGGAGGGTCATCTGTAAGCCAGTTTTGTAAATACTTTTTTTTTCCCCTGCCTGCACTCCAATAAACCATTCATGCTGAAGACAGTCAAACAATCTCCAATTTTTAAAACAGCCACTGTGAATCACAATAAAAACATTCCTCCCTATGTTGCAGCAACATACCATCTTGGAGTATTTGTGACTCCATTTGTTCTTGCAGTAAGAGCACGTCTAATTTACACAAACCCTAGATTATTCCAGGATAGACAAGAAATGCAGTGGAGGAAAGATTACATGTTAAAGATCACAAAGCACCTGAGAGGGGCGTGTTATCATCCTAGTTGGCCATTCAGTTGTCTCAGTTCATGAACAGATCAACTGCATATCTGAAGAGAGGAACAGGAGAATAACCACTTCTATACAGAAGTGCCACAGAATTAATTAGGTTGATGTTCAAAATCGCAATCCCGTCATATTCTTGGAATCATGTTCTAAATAATACCTTAAACCCAACTAAACTGATTAAATTCAAGCGAGCAAACATAAGATCTTGGACAGAAAAATCCCTGGCATTCATCCAAAGCAGCCATCCAGCCATCCCTCCCCTGGCTGCAGTGTGTTTCGGATCACAGCCTTCAGCCCTTCTGATCTGTTTGTGCGTTTCCCAAGATTCTAGAATAGCCCCTTTGAAGTTGCTTTTCACACTTCAGCAAGCACACAATGTTGTGTCTATTACAGGACTCAGCAAAGAGGTAACTATATTCCAATAAAATCCTTTTTTTAAAGCAGGAAAATGCCCCGAGTCTTTTACTTTACAGATTTTCCTCAAGAGAATATAACATGGATCCAAGAACACAAAATAGCAGAATCGATGTAAACAAAGCAATACTTCTAGCCTGACCTGCTGTACTCACCACCAGAAATTGTCCCCCATCTCTTTCCTCCACCCTTTCTTTCCTTCTGGTGCGATCAGAAAAGCATATCATATGCTACAACATTTGTTTTACAGAGTAACGGCATGCACTTCAGCTGCCAGCAAGACGCGCATTCCTATATTTCCTGGATTGCAGGCTCCTATGAGCTAAAGATGGCACAGGATCTATCAGTACACCCAGTCCCCCTCCCTCCCTCCCCACAGTGCCTAGCCCAGGCTGATGGAGCAGCACATCCCTCTCAGGCTGCATGAGTGATCCATGAGCAGGCTATAAGCAGAGCAGTAGGCCTGTTAGCTGCACAGTCTCATTTCTGACGTCTCCATCCCAATCCCCAGGCAAGGTTCAGCCAGGGAGAACATGACACTGAGCTGCCAGCCCTGCAGAACATCTTCCAGGGCTCTCTATGAGCTCTATAAATCCCCAGACCAACAGCTCTATCAGCATTTTTCACGGAAGATTATTTAGAATCACCAGGGTTGGAAAAGAACTCTAGAATCACCCAATCCAGTGGTCCACCTGCCACCAGTAATTCCCCACTAAACCATGTCCCTTAGTACAACATCTAAACATTTCTTGAACACCTCCTGGGACGGGGGCTCCACTATTTTGGGGAAGAAATTTTTCCAACCCAAATCTCTCCTGGCACAACTTGAGGCCATTCCCTCTAGTCCTATCTCTAGTCACACAGGAGAAGAGGCCGACCCCCAGCTCACCTCAACCTCCCTTCAGGGAGTTGCAGGAAGCAATAAAGTCTGCCCTGGGCCTCCTCTTCTCCAGACTCAACAATCCCAGCTCCCTCAGCTGCTCCTCCGGACCCCTCACCAGCTTCATTACGCTTCACTGAACACGCTTCAGGGCCTCAATGTCTTTCACATAGTGAGGAGCCCAAAACTGAACACAGTGCTCGAGGTGCAGCCTCACCAGTGCTGAGTACGGGGGCACTGTTCCCTGCTCCTGCTGGCAACACTATTTCTGATACAGGCCAGGATGCCACTGGCCTTCTTGGCCACCTGGGCACACTGCTGGCTCATGTTCAGCCAAGGATAGACCAACATCATTAGCATCAACCCAGCAAGAAGCTTTTCTGATGCTTGAGTTACATTTCAATTTGCAGCCCGCTAAGTCTAGTTACACCTCCTTGCAAAGGCTAAATTACACTGAGGTATCAGCACCTGAAATCACCACTCAGCATTTCCTCTTAATTCAGCCCATTCAGTTTCCTGATTTTTTTTTCCCTTCCCTCCCAAGCTTTCAAAATGCAGGAGTCTTTATGTTTGACCTAGGGAGCCCACTGCACGCACAGCACGCACACAAAACCCATTACTCTTTTATGCACAACCAGGATAACACAGACAAACGCACCGCCTTACATTGCTGCTTCACTGCCACAGCCTTCCATCTGTTTTAGCCCCGTGACTTTTGGTATGCCTTCACACACTCACTGCACACACTAGCCTTGCTCATTTTATTGCCCTGTTCTACTCCCTGGTCTCCTCTGATCGTTCTTTGCTGCTGATCTGCCAACGCTGAGGGAAGGTTCACTTCTGGCAGCTGTGGGCACTGAAGTTTTACATGTTCACAGGAAAGATGCACCAAGCTCTTCTGATGTCTTTTATGCTCCTTTCCTGATTGTCATCATCCTGGCATTTATGTTACGCTGGCAGTGAGCATAAATGCATTTTATTCTCATCCACCACCACGTCTCCAAAAAGAGCTGCAGCTTTGCCTGCTCACTCAAGCAGCATGAAGAGTATGTACATGACGATACCCAACATCTTTCAGTCCAATGCTGAGCCCCCCACTGCTCCTCAGCCTCTTAAGGCGGACGGAATTTCAGCCCAACCAACACAAAGGCGTATATTGTGGCTAGCTGATGGGCAGGAAGGGATTTGGGTTTTACAGTTCCTGTGAGCCTTCCAGCAGTCGCAGGGTAATGTGACAGAACGTAAACATCTTTGAAGTGAAAACAGCTTGGAATAAAATGGAGGTCTCATTTTTTCCCCAAACGTGTCTTTGTTTCAGATCAATAATCATTACAAGTAACAATCTTAAACTCAGATGTGTGAGCATGGGAATGCCCAGGATCGTTATGTGGCATCTTCTGATTTAGCTGTCAGGTTTTGTTTAGCATTCTGCACTGGTCCTACAGTTTAGCTCGCCTGAAAATTCTAAATGCAAATGTACTTGCACGGTGGCATAAAAGAATATCAGAATCTTACCTTACACCACAGCTTCTAACTCAGCTCCCTCTTCCTCCCTCCCATATACACACGTTTCACAGCTACTAAAAGAAAATGTTTGAATAGAAAAATCTTCACCTATCATGTTTTTCCCTACTGAAGGACTTTCCTTGGCCTTTCTGCTGAAACAGACCTAACTCACAGTTTAAGCAACACTTTAATATCACCAACAGCTTGAAACGTACAATTTTTGAACAGGAAACTGATGTCTACAATAGTAATACTTAATTTGAATAATCCCTAAGCCTCATAGTATTTTCCATCTTCTCAGGGTTAGACATGCGTGAGCTAATTAATCACTGTTTTCTCCACACCTCAAACTCACCATTCTTGTCCTAAGAAACCACGGGGAAAGCAAATGGTACCAGGAGGACATACTTCTGGACAAGCATTGGCCATTTTCTTTTCTTCTTTTTGTTCAGAGTCAATGAGTCCTGGATCATAGACATGGGCAGCAAATTACTAGGTCTCGTAATTCAACAGTTCCTTCAGACACAGTGGTCATGGCTACAAGAAAGGCAAATTTTCCACTGACATGACTATGAAGACATTTTTCTAGCAGTAGTGCTAAAGAACTTTAAACACCATTAGATGATCAAAACCAGATCTAACCATTCTCCTTTTGGTGCGAGGATGCTCCTTCCCATGTACAGGACCAACCTAGGCACAAGTTGAACGCAGCTCAGCCATCCTACACTGAGTTACATGAGAGCAAAATATGCTCCAGAAATTACAACTATTACCACTATTGTACAGCAAAAAAGCTTCAATCTTCCCCTTGAAGAACACTTTTTGCTTTGCTTTTGTGGTTTATTATCAAACACACATGCAAGAATGATGCTTTAAAGGAAAACAAAGAAGTAGGCCTGTGTGTCAGCTAGCACAAATTATCAGAGCCTTCAGTGCTGAACCCATCTACCTTGTTTCAGCTAATATCCACTACAATATTTAACTCTATTGCTGAAACAGGAAATGCTATTTTTAGCCATTACCTATTGTTTTTCTTAAAAGATTAATCGCCACTTAGAGTTCTTTTACAGATCTTGCATTTTATCATGTGTGTTTATAGAGTTGTTCATTAATCCTGGCGGCTTTTACGTTAAAAAAAAAGGTAACTTTGCAAGCTTCCTTTACTGCGGCTACATTTTACAACTATAATTCTAACTGTCATAAAAATTAAAAGACACTGCTTCTATAATAGAACTCCGTGAAGAAGAAGGGTGACTATAACTGAAGGATCAGACTTTTTTATCTGCTCAGGGCTTGATTTTCTGAAGTGCTGAAGACTCAGAACTTGACCTGCGCTACTGTTTGTCACAAATACGTTTCCGTCAAGGTCTTCCGAAGAGCTCTAAATACAACAGTTTGAGAACTAAGGAGAGAGAATCAAGAATCTAGCAGCTTATTCTGGAGCATAGGTGTGCTAAACATCCGGCTCCATCTTGGAGAATGAGTTCTTTCAGAAATTCCTCTTACACTGCTTACTGCACACTCTCTGGGAACAGGTCTTAATTCCATATTCCTTCCAGAGTCTTCCCCTAGTTAGATTATTAATAAGAAAAAGAAAAATGAGGCATTAAGTCACTCAATCAATAGCGTGTATTACGAGTATGAAATCCCTGTCAATACGTGTTTCTAGTAACACATTAATAGACTAACATGGAAAAAAACAACTGGAGTTAAATTCATTTGACTCCTAGAACTAAGTTTTAGATGAGTTATTCTTTGGCCAAGGGAGAAGTCATGAACAAGGAACAGTTCTGCAAGGCAGCACCACAGTCATAAATCCACCTATGTCCTAGATGCCAAGAGTGCCTTATTTCACAGCTGGCCTATATGGAACTACGTCTATTATTCAAACTGTAAGAAGGCTGCCTTACCATCACCTACTATTCTTCTTTCTGTAAAGCCAATAGGTGTGCGAGACATGGCGAAACACAAAAGAAAATCATTTATTTTAAATGAAGCATCAACATTTAGTTTTAAATGTATCTTTCGATAGCTAATCAGCACGCTGATAAATGCAAACACTGATTATTTCCCGCGATTTAAAATGAAATGCTTAAAAGCGCACTGGCTGGGAATTAGAAGCAGCAGAAAAGCTAAATCATTTCCTTGATCCTTTTCCTCAGGCTGCCTGCTCTTGTTGCCTCTACAATATTAAACGCAGGATTGCATCCAGCTTAATGTATTCTTGTAGAAAAAGGAGACACCGGACCTTTATCAACGATCAGCAATAAAGTGCCAAAATTATCAGCACCTGCACACGCGCACACACACACATACTGAAACTGAAACACACGAGCCCGTCTTCTGCAGAAGCTATCAGAGATTATGATACACCTCGGGATGGAAACATGCAAAATCATTCTGTAAAAAATCTTACTCATGCATACAGATCTTACTTGCGTGAATAAGGCTCACAGCAGCCAGCCCACAGGAATCACATTTAGAGCCAACTCGTTACCTGAGACAGCTATTTCAGACTGCAAGAGAAAGGAGATGAGCGTCTGCCCAAACACTAACCCAACAGCCCCGCGGGGTGCAAGAACTGCGAGCCCGAGCTCTGCGACTTACAGAAGCACCACACTAGGGGGAAACGTGGCTCTGCTTCCCAGGGACGAACAAAGCCCGGAGCTGACCCACCTCGCTGAGAGCCCCATCATCGAGGGGACACCCCGCGCCCCCGCTCCCCACGCTGGGTCCGGGGCCGTCCCCCGGGCAGGGACAGGATCAGGGACAGGGACAGGACAGACCCGGACTCGGACTCGAACCCGCACCCGGACCCTCCGCGCTCACCGTGCTCCGCCGCGGGCAGCGTCCGCGCTCCCGGAGCCGCTCAGTGCGGGCCGCGCCGCTCCGCACAATGCGCGGCCGCGGGGGCGGAG
>JANHGO010000039.1:36787385-36807278 GCA_024606505.1 Aquila spilogaster
TGTTATCTCTTATAATAAGTGTATTATATGATACTGCCTGTGGTCGTTCAAAACTGACATCTTCCCTCTACTCTGCATGCCTCGCCCGGCCGCCGGGAGGGAGCCGAGGGAAAACCGGCACCTCAGAGCCCCCCAAATCCACCGAGCCCCGGGCGCCGGCAGCCCCTTCCCTCCCCGCCCGCTGGTGTTCGGCGGGCCGGGGCGGCGGGGACCGCGAGTCGGCGGGTAACGGCGGATCCCGTGCCGGTGCCGGCTGGCAGGTGAGCGGCGGCCGGTTCGGGACGGCCGAGGGCCGAGCTCCTTCGTGCAGCCCTCCGAGGCGTTCTGCGGAACGACCGCCCAGCACCAAGGCCGGCCGAGGAGCCCCCTCCCCGCTCCGGCGGGCTGCCGGCTTGCGGCTGCCGAGGGGGGAGAAGGGGGAATAACGCAGGAGCTGGCACCCCCCCCCGGGGAAACTGGACCCCCCCCCGGGAAGCATCCCGCCGTGTGCCACGGGCCGGCTGGAGTTTGCTTTAGGGTTTGCGTATCAATCAAAACTTGTGGTTTCGCCTGGTCTGTAGTTGGTAGTTTTGATCTGAGTTATGGGATTTTAAGTGCACCCTGCAGGGATTTAAACCAAAGGAAGTTTTATACAAATCGATTCCACCACGAGTTTCAGCCACATCAAATCGTAGCTCGCGTGGGGTACCTGCCAGGCACGCTGCTTCGGTTTCCTACCTGCTTCAGCTGTCCCGCCCGAGGGATCGGCAGTGCCGAGAAGGGGACTCAAACCATGGCTGTGTTTGGGCGTTAGTGCCCAACAACATCACGTCACAGTACCGCAGGCTTCAAAATACGTGGTCTTCTCGTCTGGGAAGGGGCTGCTCATGCTTCACTTTCTTCCCATTTCAGTGGAAGCTGGACGTCAGTGACTTACTGCGCTGATTCGATCCAGGTTGTGTTCAGACTATAATGACTTTGGATGGTAACACTAGGTGAAGGAATCTAATAGAGGAGAAGTAAGGATCATGCAAAGGAGTCCTTTACAGTGTTCGGGGCAAATTGGTACACTTCAAAAGCAATTAATAAAGTACACCCTTGCCTGTTTTCTGACTGCAAAGGCAATGGCAGCAGTGTGTGAGTTGTCATGGGGTATTTGTACCTGCAGAATTCATGGTGTCTTTTGCGATTAAACGGTGAAACTGTCAAGTTCACGACTAAGCAGTCCGAGAGTCATGTAACCTATAAAACTATACTCCTGCATAGAAAAAAGCCATGATTTCTCATCAGCTTAACTGACCCAGAAATCTGGGGAAGACAACTTTGCCCTTCTAAACCTGCGGTGGAGGAATGTCAGGAATGTCCCTGACTGCCCTTGTCCCTAAATGCAAAGAAGAGTTAAACTAAGGATCAGGGAGCAGTTTCTTCTCCAGATCTGGCATTTTTTCAAACAGTAGGTCTCTATGACAAACTAAAGCCCTCGGAAGAAACATTTTCATCACTGTCTGTTTTCTTTTAAGTTGTCTCCATCTTAGAAAATCTAAACTGAATTATTAAAACACAATTAATTAATATGCAAAGGAACCTGAACTGGGTCTTTGATCCATAAGTGTTACAGAATCACTATTAAACGATGCTTTTTTGGTAGGAACTGGTATCTGAATTTGTCATCAGAAGCTTCAGATACATTCGTTTGTTTATTTAACAAAACAAAAACGTACAGGTTGCATTATCTCTGGAAGTTTTCCAAAAGCTTTGCTTTAAAAACTGCATACTCCCTAGCAAGCATAAAAATGAAAGAGTTGGTACTTACGATTGATTTTAATGATGACTACCAGGACCATAGCTACAGCCGAATGAGCAACCTCTCTGCACCCCTCTGCAGCCCAGCTGACTTCTAGCAAAACTAGCATGGGCACAAACCCCCTTCCGTCAGGAACCTCTTACGGGATCAGAGTCTCATTTTGCAGTATTAATTTGTGATTACTCTGGGTAGGTGAAACACCACCCTGACCGATATGGTATCTTGGTGTGAGAAATATTTAGTGCTGCTTGGTTTTCACAGCAGGAGAAAATACCAAAGGATTCAAATTAATCTCAGTGCCAGGTGGAGTAACATCAGTCAGAATACGCTCAGATCCTTTGCTAACAGCCAAACACATCCAGTTGCTTCAGAAAAAAACCACATCACTAGCAACATCTTCCTACTAAGGTCTAATCTGTATACTTACACTTTTTACTAGTCTAAGTACAAGAGATGATGGGCAGAATTTAGTACAGCATAGCTACACTGGTAACAGTTCTAACATGGAAAGAGCAACAGTTCAGAGAAGGTGTCTACTGATTTTATTGCTCCCCATCAGTTCAATACTGCTATAAGTGCACCAAGAAGCAGACTAGGAGCGTTATAACTGCAGTCAGTCCAGGTGCCCAGGGCAGCAAAACAGCGTGGTGCAGACTTATCTGTACATAGGAGACAATTGTTAATTTTTTCCCTGTCTTAAAGGACACAGCCAGAGAGAAAGCAAGCCCTCTTCAGTACCCGTGTAAAACTAGAAATGATCAACCAAAGCATGCCCAGGAAGGCAGCAGAAGCCAAATCAACAGGCGGCTCAGCCCCGTTCTGTGTTTCAGCTCCTTCCTTCCCAGAGCCAGTTTTAGGTTCCTGTCTGAAAACGTACTTCCAGCAGAACAGGAGGTGCATGGAGCCAGCCGGCTGGGGGGGTGACGCAGGACGATCCCCTCACTGCTCTTCATCTCCTCGCAAAGATGGCTTTGCTAGCAGGCCACGCGTGAGAGCTGGCAGGGCACGCTTACACTGCAAAAGCCCAAACTGCTGCCTTGCACGTGCAAGTACACTCTTGATCAGCCGTCGAGGGAGGCAGAAGTTTGTACGGCTCGAGTAGGTTTCTCTACCTGAGGGAGCTTGTCTAGCAGAGGGTCTGTGCTAAGCAGCAAGGTAATTATGCCTCGCAGGAGGGGACAGGTCTTGGGGGCTATCCTACTGACAGGACCTCATCTAACTTCCATCCTGCTTTGTTTTCCTGCACTAGGTGACCAAAGGGAGCAGCAGCATCACACGCAAATAGACTGGGATGTGGTTGGAGCCAGCAGCAGCTTTGTGAGCTCAGTTTCCCTCCCGTGGGTGACGTCACCGCGGGGACTTGATTAGATGGCAAATATCAACTGGAATATTTGCAAGGAGCAGGGCCGCCCCCGCCAGCAACGTTAAGCACAAGGGCAGCCTGAGCAGCAGCAGCAAAAGCTGAGATGAGCAGCAAGAACAGCCTGCATAAGCCACGCTGAGCCAGGCTGCCAAGCTCCGAGGCAGCTCTGCCAGAAACGTGGTCATCCACGCGTTGTTGGAGACGCTGGTGCTCATATTCTCAGGCTGCCAAAGAGACGGGAGATTGGTAAAGTTAATTTTAAGCCAGCATTTCCTGGTGCCTAGATATGCTGAGGTGGCACGTTTTTTCAATGTCTCAGCTACGGCAGCAGAAAGAATATGTAGGGCTATTGAAAATGTAGGGCATTAGCTGTTAGCACTTTTTTTTTGGTGCCCTCAGCAGTTCACAATTATCAAAACAAGGGCAAACCTCTTACCTCCTGAAGTAAAAGCTGCACAACAAAGTTGTGGATGGAAGGAAATTCACACTAGAACAAGCACAGGAAACCACAGAGCTGCAGAAAGGATGAGTTAATGGAAAAAGGTTGATGTCCTGATACTGGGTAAAGGCTGTGGAAAATTACCAGCTCACACTGTCAAAGAGTATGACTGCCAGAGAGTGTCCTCAGTTAAGCCGTAGCATGCCCACTCCAGGCAACTTCATTCCACAGATATTACTGGAGGCAGAAATTTCCCTCCATCTGCAAGAACAATACCTTGCCAACCAGTCGTTTTTCTAAACAATGAAGTAAGAGCACAGAGAAAGCTCATTTTTCACCAGCTGGTTAAAATTAATACGAGGCCGGATTTACTTTATTGCACACAGTGATGGATTTTGTGTGCGCACTTGTTTTACATGTCCCTGCTGTTGCTTCTCCTCAAATTACACAAGGGATTGTTGTCCAAGGGGCTGAGGATGGGAAGCTCAGGGGGAGTGAAGATGAACCATAATCACAAGATTTTAAATAGGGCTTGTAGTACAAAGGTACAGTTGCAGAGAGTGGAAAAAAGAAACCTACCTAGGCAACCAAGGCACAAGTAGATAATTAGTTAAAAAACTTTCTCAGCTACGGGACAGCTGGGATAAAGATCTCTGATTCTTAATGGAGCCGTAGGTCTTTGGCTTCCTTCATAGCTTAAGTGGCTCAGAAGTGGGATGCTTGTCTTAGCCTTCTTCCCACACCCCTTCTCTAGCCACAAAGTAATTACCACCTATTTAACTTAGCATGGGAAGCCTTCTCTTTACTGTTTCTTGGCTAGTGAAATTGTTCACTGTAGATGCCTTTTTCATCTGAAAAGGAAATATCTTCTCCGATTAAGGATGCCCTCAGGCAACTGTATCTAACCTTTTTTTTTTTTCAAATGAGCTTGTTAGTTTTTGCTATCAGCCTTAGATAAAGCAAGTATTTAGGAATGGAGTGGAAACTGATTTACAACATAAGGGATAATAATTTGTTTTTCTGTAGTGTCTTTTATCCAAGAATACCAAATGCTTCACTAACATTAATTAATTAGCTCTCTCAAAGCATCCAGTTGAGACAGTGATAGCTATTTTGCAAAATAGCTGCAATAGGTGAAACACCAAAATACATGTAAGCATACTTGCACCAAAATAAGTGTAAAAGTAGCTATGAGTTGCTGAAGGGCATCTAGCAAATCAGTGATGTACCACTGATATGTGTCTTAGACATCTTATATCCCATCTCATATTGCTTCTCAGTGGTCCAGGAACTTTCCAACCTTGAGATATCTTCAAGTGTTCCAGCAACTTAAAGATAAATACAGCAGTAGATGGCTTCCACCAAGGATTCAGCATAAACAAACAGGTTTGAACATTAGAACCATTTTTCATTTTGGAGTTGTTCTGGCCAACATTGGAGGATATATAAAATAAACCAGAGGTTTCAACTTGACAGTCAGCTGAGAAGGAAAAGGAAATGCAGTTCAG
The DNA here is from genome assembly GCA_024606505.1 of Aquila spilogaster. Lineage (NCBI taxonomy): Eukaryota > Metazoa > Chordata > Aves > Accipitriformes > Accipitridae > Aquila > Aquila spilogaster. The sequence continues at coordinate 36,792,479 of JANHGO010000039.1, forward strand.
CTGACATTTAAAAAACCAGCATCTCTGATGATGCAATTCAGTGCAATGTCAGCCCTGAGCACAATTACTTATAGCAGTACTGCAGTACTCTGCAGAGATGCTGGCTGGGATCTCTGCTCTTTTTGCACTTAGCATCACTTAAACACGCACTCAGGTGAAGTCTGGCAGGAGCCCACAGTCCCAAGCCCACCATCCCAGATATGAGATGGGCTATGAACCACAGAGGGGAGAGAGAGAGAGACTATCCTTCCTCTTGTTTTTAACTTATCTTGTAAACTAACCAGGATGAGGCAATTTCCAAATGAAACTTTCATTAGAAAGAGTCTCAAATCCAAACTGAAGCTTTTGGTCCAAATCAGTGAGGCTGCCCTGAGAATACATGACATACCCAAGGACTTAAAACACTTGTCCAGGATGCCAGGAACCCAAGTTCCTACTTTGATTCAACTGTTGAATTTGCAGGCAGGTCTCCCACAGCTGCTGTAGGAGCAAAACTACAACTGGGACTTTGGCTGCTTGAAGTCAGACCTGCATCTGTCTTGTCTTTGGAACTATTCCATTTGGTGTGAATCATTCGCTATAAACTGGGCAAAGGGACAGGCTCTTGCCCAGTGACCTTCCTGTTGGACATCAGGGAACTGCACAGCGATGACATGAGTCATGGGAATACCTCCAACCCTAGCACATGAGATCTGCCAGCAAAAGGAATCTATTGAAGCTATCGCTGCCCTCTCACCCCTGTGATCCACCCCTGTTGGCAAGGGCTTGCTCTCCCTTACCATGTAACAGGGCTGCAGACACCACTGTCCCCTCCGTCCCTCAAACCTCCCTTGTGCTCCATGGAGGTGTAGACCGCCCCTGCCTCTCGCCAGGCAGCTGGGACTTCCCCAGCCATGGGGAGTATCTATCTGATGACTTCCTCAAAGCAGAACCACTCTAATGAAAAACAAAAAAAAAAAAAACCCAAAAAAACCAAAAAAACCCTTTGAATCTCAAAAAGCGTTGCAGGAAGTAAAAACTGTTTCTGCACTGCTCTGCTACAGGTACAGCAGGGAATGATGCAGGTGGTTTCTTGCTGTCATGCTCTTACCCTTCTGAATCAGTAACTTGCTCTGGTCCAGGGAACTAGGTTATAGGACTTCTCTAGTCATCCTTTCTAAGATTTTTAGGTGATTAATAAATTGGGACCACTGTTTATTTCACTACTGGATCCACTTCGACTATTCCTTCCATGACCGTGACACCATGTAGCCTGTTAGCTTTGCTTCTGAGCAGTTGCCATACTCCATGCCAGGACTGGCTGCATTTCCCCAATTGCAAGAGTGATTCTTACACCTCATAATATCCTTAAAAGTTTGTTAAGTGCTAAGGGTCTTTGTCAAAGAAGAGATGGCACATAATTATCATGATTAAGTTTCCCAGAACAATGAGACACTCAGAAGCAAGCGTGAAATGACACAGACTGCAAGGAAAAAGGTTTGGCTAAAGAACCAACATGTATCATTTACAGTGATTTCAAGTTCTTACAAAAATATTTTCACTTCAACATTTTTCACTTTATATTTTCTGATTTATTTTTTTTAAACAACTTGTTTATTACACTGCTGAGGCTTTTCCTTAAGAAAGTCTGTTTTCTTTAAGTACTGTTTTTAATACCCTGAAGATCAAACTCAGTAGTCCTATGTAACAGATTTTAAATATTAATAGCAACACACTAGTAATGCTGTAGGGAATAATATCTTCTTTAAAATACATACCAAAATGACTTTAATAAATAACATTACAAATCTGATGCTGGACTAAAAGTAATGAAATTATAATTCATACATATTTGCTCCCTTATACCCACTGTTGTAACAGCTCTTTCAAAAACATTACCATAAAGGCATCTGGAATTTCTGTAAGATTCCAACAGCATTTCCTATTTGTCTTTGCACAGCCACTGCTGTTTCCAAGTAAAAAAAAAATGTTTAATCTTTCTTAATGTATCCAGATACATTGCTTGCACGACAACTGGCTGCCCAGGACTGTTTACATCCACTCGGTCTCATTTATACTTTGGCCAACACTTGTTTGCAGCAGCACCCGTAGCTGAAGTTTCTCCAACAGCAAATACAAATTAACTCAAATGTTGCATATTTGTGGCTTAGGAATTTTCTTGAGTTTAAGCTGCTGGACTCTATTGGCTACATAAGGCAGCGAGGCATCATTACAGAGACCTTTACACAGCTCACTTCAGGGGACAAGAACAATAAAGGCAGACTGAGAAAATCCCAGCTGTTCATGAGCATTATCTCTTTTGGGGAATGGCTAAAGACTTTGGGAGTTGTATAAAACAGAATGTCAGTAGGTAGTTTGCTACTCAGTCAAGATCCAAAGTCTGCAAGTTTTATATTTTCAAAAGGTCAAGTGGCATCTCCATGTGGATAGGTACGTACCATTCCTGCTTAAACGACAGCTTTTCTATCACGAGCAGCTCAGCTCCCTGGTCAAAACATCACCACGTTTCCAAAGAACAGCTCTGTGGAAGAGAAATATCCTTGATCATGGAGCAGTGTACAGTCATTAAGGAGTTTTTCTTGCTGATACCTTGGAAAAAAGACAGTTCAACAAAATTTAAGAGAAAAACAATACAGAAAGATAAACAACCTATGCAAATAACTGGAAGAAAGGCTCGTGTGCCACCAGAATGGTAATCACTGCCTATGTAATTCAATTGCTTTGGAGAAGGCCTTTGCTCTGATACAGCCTTTATCAGGCAGCCAAAACATACATGGGTACAAGTGTAATAATCCTTTCTGCTTTCATCTAAACTGGGGTTTTCAATCTCCTTTTAGCAGTACAATTGTAAAGCCTTCCAAGTGACTCTACAGCCTCCTACATGCCAAATGTAAGCCCACTTGCCAGCATGATGGCTTTTTTGTTTGTACCTTTGTGTGGACACCTTAAAGTCAAAGACACTTAGGAGCCCATGAAAAGAACAAGTGAAAGGCACCGATTTAAAAGGCTGCCCCTCAGGAGCAGCTGGAAGCCCGCTGCATGGAATATGCAGAAAAACAGGGTAGAAAAGCATACTAAGAGCAACAGTCATAGATGAACAAGGTGGGTGGAAGCAGCAGTAGGGCATTTGCTGGCTCTTAACTGCTCCAACAGTGGAAATCCTCTGTCTGCTCCTCAGGAATATGTTGTCCCTGCCACTGAAGGAGCATTACCTGCCATTCACACAAAAGCAAGGTGTGTTTAAAGAATGGTTAGAACTTTTTTGCCCTGCAAGAGAGATGTTATCTATGCCGCATGCTGCAGTTTCTGCTCTAATAAATACCTTTGTTTAATGAATAATATGTAGGGGAAGATTCCATGATGTAAAAGACTGGTTAGACCAGCTACAAACCCACTGAAGAGTTTCAGAGTGATGTTTTATAACATTTTTCAAGTTCAGCTGCACACTGATGATGCTTTTTTTTTTTCCTGTGGGAGGTACCTATTTTCCTTTTACTGTGCTTCTTTCTCACATGGACAGTATGGACTTAGTATACACCAGCACGTTTGTGAATACTGGGCAGAAAAGAGCTTCCTCCTTCTCTCCAAGAAATTTTCCTCTGCCTTTGCCAAAGCTTAAGGCTGGTGATAAGTCTAAACCCACTGAGGGTGGTGGAGTGTCTGGAGCACCAGAGGCAAATCTTGTAGCTCTGCTGACTCCAAAAGAAGCAGGGGAGGATGTGCCTCTGCCTTGGTCAGGGCAGGTTCAGTCCACACAGAGCTGTGGAGAAGGGAAGGGAGGACAGAGCTACTGAACCAACTTTTGAAGGGGTTTGACATGCACTCCTGCCTCACAGGGTTTGATCTGCTGGCAAGAGTCTGAGAGGGGCAATATGGCTAATGCATCCACCCGGCCTGCCTGGGGCAGCACAACAGCAGTACACCTGATCTGCCAGAGTCAGAAGAAAGAAATGCTCCTTTTTCCTCTTCAGAGGATCTTCAGCAGCCTCAACCCAGAACGAGACCATCAATGTGCATCGTACAGTAACACAGCACAAGACAGTTCCTGCCCCAAGGGGTGCCAGCTGACCAGAGACAGGCAGAAAAAACCCACACAAGGAAGTGTTATTCTTTCCATTGCACACTTCATCTGACTACCAGTCCAGGCCCCTGCCAGTGCCCTCTACTCCCCAGGACAGAGGAAAGCAGAGCCTACCCCAAAACGTGGCAAAACTTGGAGATACATTTTGGTGAGGCAGTTTCTCAGTGTTAGAGATGTACAATACCCTGATGAAGGAGAGAATTGAAGTGTCCACTGCTCTGCAAAGATGAAGTCCTTCCACCCAGGCAGAGGCAGCCCAGCCATGCACCTCAGCAGATCTGCAGAGATCAGGCACAGAGGATGGAAAAGCACCTTACCTTCATGGTGATCTGATGATTCAGTCTCAGGATTTTCTGTTAAGTCTGGTAACATGAGAACAAAGTGTCATTTGACACTTGATGATTTGACACTATGATGATTCAATTCAAATGAGGTCAGATAGCTAACTCATTTAATGAAAACCACCAGATTGTGTGATAGGATCCCAGCCTAGCCCAAGCTTTGATACAAATCTGTCAAGAGCTTTTCTTTCACAGGGAGCTCCTCAAAGGCTTCAAATTTAGAGAAAGCCAGTCTTTATTAGACAAAAAAATCTAACTTGTTGACATTTTAGATCAGAAGATGCCAACTGACTAAGACAGACAGTAGGTACGACCGAGGAGTAGTTTAAAAAACTTATAAACAAATCTCCCCCTGCCCATTGTATCTTAGAAAGGCAGGCCATTGCTCTCAAACTATATTTGGAGTTTTCTGGTGGGCTGCAACTACCTACAGAGTCCCCTCAGCTCTCTAAGAGGTTTTCTCTTATATCAGCACAGAGCTCAAAGCACGCTCACTGCTTCTCTCACCGGTCTCTCGCTTCCTCGCTGTGCTGCAAATTGCTGCCTTGCTAAAGCCTTACTGCTGCTTCCTCTGATCCGCCCCATAATCTGGATGCATCTCTCGCCCTTGGGCGGATTCAATTGCTCCCTAAGGGAAAGAGCATCCCTTCTCCTTCCAGAGGCTTCTTCACCCAGCTTCACCCTTCTTACAGGGAGATAATCTATGAAGTGAGAACAAGCAAAATAGATACTGTCTGTTATGGATAGCCGTCACTGTTAGTCAGCAGATGGCAATTAGTATTTGTTACTCGCTGAACTGTGCTAGGTGATCTGGTGACACAACTTGACTTTCCAGCCTTTTCTTGTGGTAGTGAAGCAGGCGCCCAGGCGCAAGGTCCTGCTCACAGGACCGGCACTGAGAAACTCGCTTTCTAGCCTCATTAGTACACACGGGCAGGCTGGAGGCATGCATGCAGTGAGGGATCAGCCATCAAGTCTGCAGGGCAGGAACAACTGATACGCTGCAGATGAAGATAAAAAGAGAAGACGTCATCAGATCCTCCCACAAGCTAGACTTAGTAAATCTGAAGAGGAACTTTCAGTGTGCAAAACTTGGAAAGAGGACATTTCTAAAGAAAGCCACTTGCTCTGACAGTATTTTGGGGGTGGTGGGTGTGAGATTCACAGTGTTGAGACACTGAATTTGTCAAAAGATTGGGAAGATGCTTTAGCCAAGAAGCCCCAACAAATATCTGTTGGGAACAGACTCCTTGTCAGATCTGAATGAAGACATCAAAGGAGTCAACTTTAAAATGGTATTGCTATATCTGCTGCCAGTAAGTGTTCTGGGAAAACGATATAAAACGAAAATGCATGTATTTAAAAGTAAAGGAACAGAAGACTTACTCTATTAGATCTTACTTTCTGTCATGCTGGGCATCAGAGAGGGCTGCAGAATCAAACACCAACACAATCCTCATTTTTTTTCAGGAGATTGCATAATTGTATGGTCAATCATAGTGTGTGTTATGCATGCCAAAATAATTGTCAACAAAAGCCTGATGACTGAAGGAGTAAAGAACAGGCTCTTCCTTGTTCTGCCAACAGTTCAAGATTTTAGTGCTTGAGCCCATTTTTTCCAAAAAACACTTTTTTTTAACCTATTCTGTACTTGTGCATGAGGAAATAATTTCCACCCAGGCAGCCGCATCTTTCCCAACTCTTAACTACACTGTAAAGATCTCTGGAGCACCACCATGATACCTGCAAAGTGCGTAGAAGCTGTTCCACATATGCATGCACCATGTTGTCTCACGTTGAAACTGAGACTGACCAGTCTCAGTTCAAATTCCTGAGTGGTCAGGAATTCTCCAGTCTGTTGTCCCCAGAAAAAGCACCCCTGCCCATCAGTAAACCCTGTTCATAAACAGTTCTTGTTACCCAAGGGAAGTGTCCTTCCTCAGCCCCAGCAGTGAGATTTCTGCAAGGTGCCCTTAAAAGAGCAACAAGACACAAAAACCTGTTATCATGCATGCATGGACTGGCCCCCCAACACTTGGGTGTATTTCTAAGCTAACCAAAGAGGCTCCTTCTGCAGCCCATGGGGAGAGAGCATTACACCCATGCTGTAAGTCAGGCAAGGTCAGCAAAATCTGGAGACAACCACCTGAAGCAGCCAGGCTAAATGTGCCCAGTCCCCTAGGACAGTGTTCGGTGACAAATGGCCATTGCAAGATAAAGGCTGTGGGTTTTTGCCAGGAAAATTCTTCACACCATAGTAGCACTCCCACATGCAATCAGTTCTCAAAATTTATTTCTCCTGCACTAGCACGTTATTAATGCAGGCAATAAACTCCCAGTCCTGCCAAAGTACCATGACCTTCCTCCTGCCTCTGTGCCCATTTCATCCATTTTGCCTCCTGTGGGCATGCAGCTTTCCAACGGGAGCGCTTGTGGTAGAACGTTTAAGAATGCATGTAACTGTCTGCAGGCCCAGAGCAAAAAACCCTATGACTAAATGAAAACCATCCATGCCAGGAAACGGGCACACCTGAAACTCAGGGAGGCTGAAACCAGGGGTTTTGAGTTCCACCCATCTTGGTCCTCTAGCATTTTCACCCAACAACACTAAATGAGTTGAGAAAGCTTCAGGAAAAAAAAACCTCAGCAGCACACAACCTCACTGCAGAAAATTATTCCTCACTCAGCAAAAAAGAAGAGGAAAGCGAGTAAAACAATGCAAACAATTTATATCATTCCACTTAAACAGCTTTTCAAAGGGCGGTGTGTGGGCATGCCACAATTATTCATTTTTAAGCTCTATCTCACTACTGTTATGAATTGGATTCTGCGAACCTGCTGGCCCCTGACATGCTCCCCAGCCCTGCCTCACAGAGAGCCACTCTGATGTTAAACTCAGAACATCTCCTTATAGCGTGTGTGTCATTTTCACAACAAAAGTAATCGCTATCTTATCAACAATGGCATTACAGCTGAAACAATGAGCTGTGGCTATTTTGTGTGCAGAAGTACCAGCCTCAGCTCTCACAACATCCAAATTCAGCTTTTTATATCAGGTGGCCATAAGACCTGGGGATACAAGGTAAAACTTGTACTTTCAGCATTTTCTCAACCTACTGTACACCTACGATGGGGACAACACCATGGAAGAAAAAAAGACCATGGCCTTGAAGAGATTTTTTTTTTCTTAATCTTGCCATGTACTTGTTAAGTCACACAGGTATAATTAAGCAGGCACATGTGCAAGTGCCTGGACCCAGAGGGCTCAGTTCTCAGTGAAACCAACAGTGGAGAATATACCCCCCCTTTTGAGCCCCCTTTTCACTTCTGGAACAGTGTTTAATAGCCCCAGTGTAAACAAAAGTTTTCTCTTTTCCTGAGCTGCTTGGGCAGTACGTCACACCATGCGTTATGTGAAGGGTGGCGAATATTTAGTTTTCCTACACACAGTCTTGGTTATCACTCATGGGTGTCTCTGCTCGATAATCTGCACTTTCTGTAAGCACCCTCTAATGAGCCCCTCTGTTAACGCAGTGCAGTTTTCAAGTGTACATGAAAGAACTGATCAGAATCTTATATTTTTGCTTGAGCTCTAACTGATGTTTTGCTTAATTAGAGCATTCTTTCATTTTTGAATTTTTTTTCCAAATGTCAAAGCTGGTTGCTTCAAAGGATCATTTCAATCACCCCTGCAGGAAGAGAGAAAATTGCTCAGAAAGATTAAAGAGAGCGCGAGAGAGGGAGGTGCAGACAGATAGACAGAGTGCAGAACAAAATATCTAACAAAAGCCTGATCCTACTCCCACTACAGTGAATCTGCAGAGAAAGTGGAGAGATCAAATATAATTTTCGCATCTAAGACACATTCATGACAATATACCAGAATAGTAAATGCGACTTTTGTGACATTCATGAGAGATATTTTGGATGAAGCTCCTCTCCTTCAACAAGTAAGATCATAGCAATTCTGTGCTCCAGGTATCATATTGCTGATATGCATTCCAGCTTAGAAGAGCTCCAGAAAAGCCAATTTTAATTCTGCATTCTCAATTCCTTTCTTCTTCCCCCAGCAATTTAACTTAAATGGGATAGGTCTTAAATCACAATACCTTTTTTCCCCCCAAATATACACAATATAATGTGTTAAAGCTTTATGATAGCAATGTATTATATGACATATTTCTGTAGTATTTTCATGCTCTGCAGTCACATCAGTGTGTTTCTGTTGTAGGTCATACTGACAGAGAAATGTGTAAATGTAGAAGAATTCAGAAAGATGAAGTCTAGCTGCATCATTATGCACATATCAAAAATATCAATCTTGCTTCAGCCTAGGCTACAGTGAAGTATCTATATATTTTAACAACTGAAGCTGAGGACCTCATGTTTCAAACAGTCTACAAAAACAGAATCACTGACTCCAGTGGGACTCTGCATGGTAATAAGAATATTTTTACACAGCACTGCAACATGCCAGGCAGATGTATCCAGAAGGGAAAATTCACACCAGCTTCTTTAGGCATTTAGCTTAAGCTCCTTTCATATTCAGAATAATGCTTATGCTGCCTATGTAGCTAGTGAATAACTGAGACTACATTTCCTGGTGGGAGGAAGGGGCAATTGAAAGCACTAAGGTTTAATGCCAAAATCAGCTGATTTGATTAGTCTTTCCCCAAAACATTCAACTAAAGTTCTGTGAAGGACCAGGATTTTTTAAGGCACTAAATAGACACATACAGCTCCTAGCTCTTGGAGGAAGAGCCTACCCACTTTTAAAAATGTTCTTAGGAAAACATATCTGCATTGTATCACACAGAGGCACAAGTAAATCTAACAACCATGGATATTTCTGGCATAAATCTAGTATTATCCAAATACCTAGACTCCTGTGTGAAAGGAAAAGACAAATTCAATGGCAAAAATGAAAGGGTTCAAAGATCATTGTCTCCTGACTTTCCTTTCCTAATTACAAGGCAGCAGATTATCTGCCGGTGTCCATATTTTAAAAAAAAGTCAAAAAAGAAGGTATGAGGATAAGATGGGCAACTTGAGGACTGGAAAGTCTGCCTTCACTCCATCATGCAAGACAAACACTTGAGGAGACCTGATAATGATCTCTTAGCAAGCTCCATACAGAAAAGACTTGTGATATTAGATGGATAATTAAACTAGTAGCAAACAGTACATTGATGCATTGATTGGACGTTTTAAAAGTTCAGAGCCAGACAAAAGACATCTTTTTTGAGGTATCACACCATTAAAATGGTGACCAATTAGGGAACTACTGCACTGACATCACCTCCCAGGTCCCTGCTCTGTAGTGACCTAAACACACTCCAGCCCCAAACACATGATTGAGATGTGATTTGTTTGGCTTACAATTAACTTTTTGGATGTGTTATAGGTGTAAACATATGCATGCAGTCACATAGGCACATACGCAGAAATGTCACATGAATCTCACAAGACTACTGCTTTTCTTGACTCTCACCAAAGAATACAAGAAATACATGGTCTAGGCAAAGTAAAAAGCCCAGTAAACATCCTTGCCTCAACTTCCTTGCTCTCTCATGTGTTCTTTAGTTTGGACCCAGGTCCCCTTGATAGCCAGGGCCTCCTACTCAAAGCTTTTCTTGTGACCCTTTGATTGTTCTTCCACTTCACCTGAGTATTTCATGTCCTTCAGCAAAGTCACAAGCAAAAGTCTTGACTCAGGGAATTTTTATTTCATTCAATTTATTGCCTATTAACACAAACTTCTGATCATTAATTCAGGTAATTAACTTGAGGGGGGAAAGGAGTGTAAACACTTACGAGCTTTTCTTCCTTCTAGGAGTGGGCATTGTAGCAATCTGAACATGAATCTATTATACACACCACCCCTTGCTCCTGTCAGCAAGATCATTTGGATTAACATTATCATAATACCTACTGCAAACTTTGCACCTCGTCCCTGTAAAACATACAAGCAAGAGCATAATACCAGTTTAAACTGTTCACTATACCTTAGCACAAAAAATATAAACTTAGTTCAAAGATTAATGTAACTACTAGAGATCCTAATAAATTCATAAGTCCAACAGGGCTTCATCCAGGCCCCAAACGGATGGTGAACACTGTTCACTGTGCTAAGCATGATACTCCATTTTGGGGAGTAAAATGAAGCACTTGAGGGGTGCAGCTCTCCTGGAGCTTGCTCTCTGTCCTGTAGCATTAATTGAGCTCTCGCCTTGCTCCAGCACTTGCAATCCCTTAACTCTCACCTCTTAAACTCTGAAGGGCTTTTTCTCTGACTTCATCATATCCTCCCCCTCTCCCTTCAGGAACCTACATGAGTCCCTACACATTAAAAAAAAAACAACAAAAATACTAAAATTGCAAAATATTTGCTTGCATTTACAATTCCAAGCAAAGGAGAGGTTGAAGAGAGAGCAACTATGGTGTTCCATTTTATTTCTTGTTATCTGCTATTAAGCTGAACATGCTAGAACCAAGTTTGCTTTATATAGCCTAGGCTCTGTCTCATTTGACATGCTTTCAGAAAGACATGTGGACATTTAGTTAACATTTGAGTTAAACCAAATGGGGTGTTGCAGACAAAGCTCTGTAGAAGGCTACCCAGGCAATGTAATTACATTTAATTAGGCTTACAGCGGAAAGAAGCTACATAGGCACAACACAAATGCACATGCAAAAATAGAACAAGGAGGGGGGGAGAAAACACAGAAAGAATGTCAGAAAAATGAATGGGAAGAACTGGGAGGGAAGGGAGCAACCAGGGCAGGCCTGGAGCCTTACCTAGTTGAACAGTACAGGGAGGATCAGGCTCATTCAGAAATATTCTTAGGGCAAACAAGAGGCTGATGTTACCAAGGAGCAACATCTTTAGCTCTTCAGGGAATTTTGGGCACAAGATGAAGACAGATTCCTGGCTGGGATTCATAACACATGTCTAATCTTTACATCTTTTTGGCCTCAAAGAATTGCACTGAATGTACAGGCTATGTTTGCTAGGTTTTTTCCTTCTGCTAGTCTCAAGATAGCATGCTTTCCACAAACTGAAAAAAAAATATATATAGGAGAAGCTGCTGTATATTATCTAAGTAGTAGCTGTGAAATTGAAAAAGTGAGGCCTTTTGATCCATTCTCTTGCTGCAAAAACTTAGGCTATTTTGTTTGGCCACAAGACCTGAAAACATCTACAGCCAGAATGGAAATTCTAGTGATATTCTGGCAAAATAATCATTGTTTGCTCCATGGTTACCTGCATTTGTTTCTAAGGAAGGAGACAAGTAATCAGTGGGGGCAATGGGCTTTATAAATAATTTTCTAACGAAAAAGTCTATCCAGTTGAAAATACAAGTGCACCAAAAGAGAAGCCAATAAAGGTATTTGTTCTAACAAGGCAGAAACACTTTGCTGCATTTCTTTACTTGGCATGCACATATGGCAAGTGACATTCCTAAATCTTTGCTACACTTACTAGTTCTTTACACGTGCCAGCTTTTTGCTTTTTCCTGTATTCACAGGAATTCTCTGAGGCAGCCCTCTTTCCAACATGCCTTTTTTAGAAGGATGTGCAGATGAAAGGAACATGATATTTTTAGGAGACCTACATCACTTCATGCAGGGCTCCTCCAAACTCTAAGTCAATGCATTCTTCATCTGAGCTGTTTGTCATTAGATTAGGAAAAAAACCCAAAAACAACAACAAAAAAAACCCCAAAAACTGAGGACAAGAAGAAATATGATCGTGAATGGAAATGCTGACTTTGATCTGCTTGCAAGGTTGCACTGTTCATCCCTCAAGAATACTTAGATGACCTGAGGGTACACCTACTTATCTGGAGAGGCAAGTTTGAGATAAATGAAATCTAGATACAAGAGTCTAGATTATGACAGCAACAAAAACACATGCTGATACAAAACTTTCAAGAATTGCAAAAGAAAGGATTGCTTTCTACAAAATGAAGAAAGTCTTCTGTTCCCTGTTTGGGAAGAATTCTATATAAAATATACATTTCATACAGTTTGCTCCCCAAAAAGAAAGGACATACACTTTACGCAACATTTCCTTTTTTGTCTACTTGTAGCTTGGACTTTAGATTGCATTCTGGAAACCACCATTACAAGTAAGTAAATAATGAATTACATTAGTCATTTGTTATTAACTCCCTTCCCATTTCTTAGTCTCCTATTCAAGGATTTAACAGCAACTCAGAGCAATTGCCTTTAAACCCACAAATAATGTTAATAGTATCAGTGGGACTTAGTGGTGTAGTTTAATATTATTCCTAACCTTGTCTAACTGCAGGTGCTGGTCTCTCCTCTCTTGGCTGTACCCTCCCACTATTTTCACTGCATCAAATACAGATTTTGCAGCCATGTGTTGAATCAGATCAGTTTGCAGAAACAAGAAAAGAGACTCATTGTCTTTGAGATGAGCAAGGCAATCTCCTGCCAGTGAGACTGCAGACCACCAAGTTCAATGCGGAGATGCTGATGAGGACAAGGCTGTCCTTCTCATCAGCACATCATAAATCAGAGGGGGTATGATATGAAGTCACCCCCTTGGATATCTAAGGAGGGAATGGAAGTTATGTGGCTTGGGTACCACACCTCTTTCATTCCTGTGAAAGTAGCAACATAAATCCCAGGTACAAATATTAACATCAACAACCAATAAACAGAAGGCTGGCAACATAAGCTGCAGAAGTTATTTGGTGAGCAGTTATGAACCACAGAGCCAGTGCTCTAAATTGAAATCAGTTTTTGAAACATTTGGAAGCCAGCGGAAAAAAACAAACCCAGGAAGGATTACTTTGGAATGCAATGCATTAACTATGGTTGTCAATCTGTTTTCAATTATAAACTCCTTAAGACATCTAATATGTCTTGTCCTATTTATAACAGAGCAGTGATCATGCTATTAGCTTTCGACAATACCTAAATGATGAGCATGAAATTAAAGCAAAGAGTAAACTAGACTGGAATAACAATTGTAATCACAAAGAAATAAAAAAAGAAATAATTGCAGGTAAATTTTCAGGGCATAACTCAGAGACAGGCATGGATCTGCCATGTAAAAAGCCAACATGGAGTAAAAGGGAGGAGCCAAAACACATTCCATGAAGTCAAAATGATTAAAAAGATTAAATAAAGCCCCTATTTTATTGCACAGTGATATTCAGCTGCTGAAGAATAGCAACTAAAGTTGCAGCAGCTGGAGACCTTGATTCAGCAGTGGCCATGGTGAATAGGGATACCTTTATGCATATACTTACCAAAACACATATTCCGAAGGTTTTTTTGTCAAACTGCAGTCTGTGATCAAAACCTGTGTTCTGCAGGCTGCCACTCTGAAGTACGACACACCTAGCAAATACACTAATAAAGACCATGACTTATAATAACAAATATGAAGTACCCTGTTTTGGGTCACGGAGATAATGGTTATAACAAATCCATATTATTAATTATAAGTTCCTTTATCATTCATCTACAAGTTGAAATATAGAATTATGTGTCCAGTGCATTTCAGAAGAGATGCATTAAAAGTTAATTGCTACATCTGTTTTGAGCAATTTGCATGCAATACATGCAGTTCAATATTTTTCTTTTATTAAAAAAACCTTTCTAGAAATGCTTTTTTTCTTTGCAGACTCATTTTTCTAACAGTTCATTATTGCCATATCAGGACAGTCTGGAAATTCCTATGTAAGCACAGAGGCACCTAACAATAGAGACCCATAGGTACCTGATAAATTCCACATGATTATCTAGTCTGTGACTTGCATTAATTCACTTTGCATTGATCATTGTTAAATTGCTCTGGAAGATTTCCAGTTGCCCGAAGTTAGAGCACTGAAGAAGGCAAAGATACTTTATCCACTTTCCTTCGAAAAAAAATGTAAGCAAAAAGCAAGTCTGGTAACAAGCATTCATGAGCAATTCAATTTTACTGCCTTGGCTGAAATTCAGATGATGTTTGAATGGGTGGTCTGCCTGCATCCCACAGAATGATGCTACTACATCATAAGGAAAGTATTCACAGGACATAGTAAGGTATGAATAGCGTGTCAGTATAGCTGTGATTGCATCAACTACATCAGAATATCACTGACAGATCTTTCCTGTGCCTGTACCCACAAAAAGGAGTTGGCTGTGAATACCAGCACTGCTAGAGCCACCTTGGCAATATGAGAAGTCTGTAGACTATACACAAAATGCTCCAGTGGTAAACCTGATGCATTGCATTTGACTAGTGATAGGTGCCTGAGAGACCCCAAATTCTCATTTTTACCTGTCGTGGTTTAACCCCAGCCAGCAACTAAGCACCACGCAGCCGCTCACTCACTCCCCCCCCACCCAGTGGGAT
>JANHGO010000039.1:36807378-36841411 GCA_024606505.1 Aquila spilogaster
CCCCCCCCATTGTTTTCCTGCACTAGAGATATTGTCTATCCCAAGTAACACAGTTTCTGCTCTAATACCTCTGTTTAATGAATAATATGTAGGAGAAGTTTCCATGATGTAAAAGACTGGTTAGACCAGCTACAAACCTACTGAATAGTTTCAGAGTGATGTTGTATAACATTTTTTTGAGTTCAGCTGCAAACTGATGATGCATTTTTTTTTCTGTGGGAGGTACCTATTTTCCTTTTACTGTGCTTCTCTCTCGCATGAACAGTGTGGACTTCATATACACTAGCATGCTCGTGAATACTATACAGAAAAGAGCTTCCTTGTTCTCTCACAGAAATTTTCCTCTGCCTTTGCAAAAGCTTAGGGCTAGTATCTAAAGCCAGACAGGCGGATGGAGCACTAGTGCCTTAGGGAGTACCTTGGTGATGCTGAGCCAGAAGTTTTGCAGAGGAAAATCTCATAGCTCTGCTGACATCTAAAGAAGCAGAGGAGCATGTGCCTCTGCCTGGGCTCATGGCAAGTTCAGTCCATACAGAGCTGTGGAGAAGGGAAGTGAGAATGAAGCTACAGGACCAAGCAAGACAAAACTATTAGTGTCCAAAGGAGGGCTACAAAGACTGTGAAGTGTCTAGAGGTCAAGACATATGAGAAGTGTCTGAGGACTCTTTGTTTGCTCAGCGCAGAGCAGAGAAGCTGAGGGGAGGCCTGATGGCGGCTGCAGCTCTTCACATAGAGCAGAGGGGCAGCGCTGAGCTCTGCTCTCTGTGACAGCGACAGGGCCCGAGGGAACTGCATGGAGCTGTGTCAGGGGAGGGGCAGCTGGGGTTCTCCACCACAGGATGAAGGATGGGCATGAAACTGGTTCCCCAGGGTGGTGGGCACAACCCTCAAGCTGCTGGCAGTCAAGGAGTGCTTGGACAGTGCTCTCAGACATTTGGATTTTGAGTGGTCCTATGTGGAGACAGCAGTTGGACTCAGTGAGCCTGGTGGATCTCTTTCAAGTGGCTCTAACATAAGAGTTAGCCCATGGAATATTTCATTGTTCCAGGTTTGGTGAGTGCCTCTGCCTCACAGGGTTTAAATTTCCCAATAAGTGACTGAGAGAAGGCACATAGCTAACTAATATCTCTGCCTAGGGCAGCACAACAGCAGTGCATCTGATCTACCAAAGTCAGAGGAAAAAAATGCCCATCTCTCCTCTTCAGATCATCTTCCAGCAGCCTCAACCCAGAGCAAGACCATCAATGTACATTTTACAGTCACACAGTATAGGACAGTTCCTGCTCTAAGGGTGTCAGCTGAACAGACAGGCAGAAAGAGCCACACAAAGAGGTATTTCTCTTCCCATCTCACACTTAATCTGACCACTAGTTCAGGCTTCTGCAAGTGCCTTCTACTACCCAGAGCACAGGAATGCATAAACTACCCTCAAACTGTTGGGAAACTTGGATGTGCTTTTTTTAGGGGGACGCATTTTCAGTATTAAGAATGTTCAATGTTCTGGTAAACAAGAGAACTGAAGTGCCCACTACTCTGAATAGTACATCATCTACCAGGTCAGAAGCAACCCAAGTGCCTCCATCCCACTATGCACCTCAGATTTGCAGAGTTCCATCACAGAGAGCGGAAAAGCACTTCATGGTGATCTGATGATTCATTCTCAGGATTTTCTGAGAAGTCTAGTAACAGGAGAACAAAATGTCTCTTTCTTACTATGATGATTCATTTCAACCCAATCCAGGTCAGTCTGCTAATTCATTTTATGACAGCCATCAGATTGTGTGACAGGATGCCAGGTTGGCTAAAGATTTCATATGAATCTGTCAATACCTTTTCCGTCATAGGGAGCTCCTCAAAGAGGACCTAAACATTCAAATTTGGAAAGAGTCAGTCTTTATTAGACTGAAAACTTATTTGTCAACTCTTAAAGTTTAGAAGATGTCAAATGACTAGTTAAGATAGGAGCAGTTAAAAGGGTTTATGAACAAATCTGCCCCTGCCCATTGCGTCCTAGAGAAAGACCAGCCATCACTCACACTCTCTCCCTCTGTATTTTGGAATTTCCTTTGGAGTAGCAGCTATCTGAAGAGTCTCCTCAGCTCTCAAAGAAATTTTCTCTTACATCAGCACAGGGATCTGGACTGAAGTGTGCTCACTGCTTCTCAGCAGTTTCTCAGTTCCTTGCTGTGCTGCAAATTACTGCCTTGCTAAAGTTTTGCTACTGCTTCCTCTGATCCACATTGTAATCTGGCTGTTTTTCCCTTAGGCAGATTCAATTGCTCCCTAAGGAAAGGAGCATCACTTCTTCTAGAGGCTTCTTCTCTCAGCTACTCTCTTCTTACAGGAAGATAATCTATGAAGTGAGAGCAAATCAAATAGGTCCTGTCTGCAACAGACAGCCACCACTGTTTGCCAGCAGGTGGCAATTAATATTTTTGCTCAGAGCTGTACTAGATGATCCAGTCACATCACTTCCTCAGCCTTTGCTTGTTGTAGTGACGCAGGCACCCTTGCGTGAGTTTCTGCTCACAGGACTGACACTGAAGGACTTGCTTCCCAGCTTCATTGGTATGCAGAGGCTGGAGGCTGTGTGTGGTGAGGAATCAGCCCTCAAGTCTGCAGGGCAGGAACAGCTGATAAGCTGGAGATGAAGATAAAGAGGGAAGACATCATTAGATCCTCCCACAAGCTAGACTTCAGTGAATATGAACAGGAAGTTTCAGCAAGCAAAATTTGGAAAGAGGACATTTCTAAAGAAAGCCACTTGCTCTGTCAGAATTTTGGGGGTGGTAGGTGTGATATTCATAGTGTTGAGACACTGCATTTGTAAGAAGTTTGAGAGGATGCTTTAGATAAGAAACTCCAACAAATATCTGTTGCAAGCAGTCTCCTTGTCAAATCTGATTGAAGCTATCAAAGAAGTCAACTTTAACATGTTAATGAGTTTTCTGGGAGAGTGATGTACTCTATAAAAATGAGTTTTTATCTCACTCTGGGCACCAGAGAAGGCTGCAGAATCAAATACCAGCAAAATCCTCATCACCATACCCTCCCATCCTAGTTGTATAAGTTTTATGGTCAGTATGTGTTATGCTGCCAAAATAATTGTCAACAAAAGCTTGATGACAAAGATAAGAAGAAACTCTTCCTTGTTCTGCCTACAGTTCAAGATTTTATTACTTCCAAGCCCATTTTTCCTCAATGCTGTCATTTTTTTTACCTATTCTGTAGCTGGATACAAGGCAATTATTCACACCTAAAAGCCACATCTTCTCCTGGACTTGACTACAGTAAGGTGATTCCCAGAGCACCACCATATAACTGCAAAGTGGCTACAAGTTGTTCCATACGTGCTGTGCTGTGTTACACAAAAAGCAAGGCTGAACAGAGCTGTCAGGAGTTCTCGCATCATCTCTCTCCTCAGAAAACATCCCTATCCTCCAGTAAATCCTACTCATCAAGAGTTGTTGTTGCCCAAGGGAGGATGGTCTTGCTCAGCCCCAGCAGTGAGACTTCTGCAGGGTGTCCTTACAGCAGGACCTTCAGGTCTGGCTTGCAGGAGTTTGAAGACAAGTACCTTCCTTAGCCTGTTTTGCAAGCACAGCTGGACTGGTGTCCTGATGCTTGGTGTCAGTCTGAGCTAACTGATGGCTCCTTCTGCCATCCACAAGGACAGTGTTACCAGGGGGTTGGAACTAAATAGTTTTTAAGGTCTCTTCCAACCCAATTGTTCTATGAATATACCAGTGCTGTAGGCCAGGTAACATCAGCAAGACCTGAAGAGCACAGAGCTAGACTAGGGCACAGATTGGTGATAAATGACTGCTGCAAGACAGAGGCTGGTTTTCCTTGCTGGGAAGATTTTTTACCCTACCATAACACCTGCACATGGAATCAGTTCTCAGAGTTCTCCTGCACTGGTGTGTTATTTATGCAGGCAACTAACTCCCAGTCCAGCCAAGGTGCTGGGACTCTCCTCCTCTTGCCTCTACTTATTCCCATTCCATCCATTTTGTCTCCTGTGGTCGTTCTGCTTTCCAGCAGGACAGCTTGTGGTTATAAACTGCATGCAACTGTCTGCAGACCTGGAGTGAAAAAAAACCCTACGACTGAATGAAAATCACCTGTGCCAGGAACTGGGCACACACAAGACTCAGGGAGGCGGTGGACTTTCCTAAGTTCCACCCATTATGCTCTTCCAGCATTTCTGCCCAACAACACTAAATGAATTAAGAAAGCTTCAGAAAAAAATCGGCAGGGCAAAACCTCAGCACAGAAAACTATTCCTCTCTCAGCAAAAATGAAAAGGAAAGCGAGTAAAACAATGTGAACGATTTATACCACTCCTCTTAAACAGCTTTTCAAAAGGCGGTGTGTGGGCACACCACAATTATTCATTTTTAAGCTGTATCTCACCACTGTTATGAAGTGGATTCTGCAAACTTGCTATCTGATGCACTATGGGACTGAACTGTGACATCCCCTCTAGCCCCACATTTGGGAGAGGGAGGAAAGTTCTCTCCAAAGAGCCTGTCTGAGGAGAAACTCAGAACGTCTCTTCATTATCCCATCACGTTCACAGCAAAAATTATTTCTATCCCATCTAGCTAAAACAACAAGCTGCAGGCACTGTCTGCAAAAATGCTGGCCTCAGCTCTCACCATCAAATTCAGCTTTATGGTTAAATATATAAATATAAAAGGTGACCATAAGATATAAGAATACAAGGTGAAGCTCATACTTTCAGGACTACTACAGTCTACCATACGCCTAAGGTAGAGACACAGCACCATGGAATAATAACAAAAACATGGCCTTGAATAGAAATATTAGAAAAGGCTTGCCATCTTTGACACGGTATCACAGAGGTACAATTAAACATGTGTGCAAGAGCCTTGAAAGTAGAGAGGTCAGTTCTCAGTAAAATACCCAGAGGAGAATATATGCACCCTTTTGAGTCCCTCTCCAGTCTGGATCAGTGTTTACTAGTCCCAGTAAAATTGTTTTATTTTGCCTCGAACCACGTGGGCAGCAGGTCAAATACATGTTATGTGAAGGGTTCTGAATATTACCTTTTCCTCCGTAGTCTTGGATATCACACATAGGTCTCTGCTTCATAATCTGGTCTTTTTGTAAGCACCCTCTAATGAGCTCCTCTGCTAACACAGTGCAGTTTTCAAGCTTACATGAAAGAACTGATCAGATTCTTACATTTTTGCTTGAGCTTTAACTGATGTTTTGCTTAATTAGAGCATTCTTTCATTTTTGATTTTTTTTTTTCCAAATGTCAAAGCTGGTTGCTTCAAAGGATCATTTCAATCACCCCTTCAGGAAGAGAGAAAATTGCTCAGAAAGATTAAAGAGCGCAAGAGAGGGAGGTGCAGACAGAGACAGAGTGCAGAACAAAATATCTAGCGAAAGCCTGATCCTACTCCCACTACAGTGAATCTGCAGAGAAAGCAGAGAGATCAAATATAATGTTTGCATCTAAGACACGTTCATGACAATATACCAGAATAGTTAATGCAACTTTTGTGACATTTGTGAGAAACATTTTTGCTGAAGCTCACAAGAACAGCTTCAGAAAAGCTGTTTTCAATCCTGCATTCTCAGTTCCTTTCTTCTTCCACCCGGAAATTCAGATTCAGTGGGATAGGTCTTAAATCGCAATACCTTTTTTCTTCCCAAATACACACCACAAGTGTTAAGCAGTGGTGACAGAAATGTATTTGACATATTTCTGTAATATTTTCATTCTCTGAAATCGCTTCAGTGTTTCTGGTGCAGATCGTACCAGCAAACAACAAATGTGTAGATGTAGAATTCAGAAGAATGCAGTCTGGCTGCATTATGCATGTCTGAAATATCCATCTCATTTCATTCTAGGCCACACTGACGTACCTATATATTTTAACAAGCAAAGCTGAGGAAATGATGCTTCAAAGGATCTGTAAATACAGAACCATTGACTTCAGTGAGTGGAAATAGGAATATATTTATATAGCACTGCAGCATGCCACACAGATTTATCCAGAGGGTAAAAAAACACACCTCCTTTTCTTCAGGCATTCAGCTTCACCATTGCTCAGAATATGAGAGGAGCTTATGCTGCTTATGTAGCCAATGAATAGCGAAGGATACTTTTCCTGGTGGGAGGAAGAGTTGATCAAAATTGCTGAGATTTAATGCCAGAAGCAGCTGACTTGATTTGGTCTTCCCAGTTGTATTCAGCTAAAGTTCTGTGACGGACCAGGATCTTTTTAGGTACTAAACAGAGACAACAGACATCTCACAGTTTTTGGAGGACGAGCTTATCTCTTTAGAAAGATGTTCTTAGAAAACATATCTGCACTGTATCAAAGACAAATAAATTTAAGAATAAATCTAGGGTCTTTCTAGCCCAAGTCTGGTATTATCAAAACAAATAAAGAATCTAAAAATCATTCCGTGGCAAAAAATGAGAAGGTTCAAAAGTCATTCTCTTCAGTCTCCCAAGGCAGATTACCTGCTGGTATCCATAGTTTTGAAAGGCTGAAAAAGGTATAAGGATAAAATAGACAACTTAGGAGTTAAAAAGTCTGCCTTCATTCCATCACACGGGATAAACATATAAGGAGAACTGATCATGAGATCTTAAGATGCTCCATACAGAAAGTACTTTGATATTATGTGGACAATGTGGATAATTAAACTAGTAGCAGAGTACTGCCAGATGCACTGACTGGAAGTTTAAAAAGTCAGAGCCTGATGAAAGACACATGTCTTTTGAAGTATCAAGCCATTAAGATGATGATAAATGTATTGCACTTCCCAAATTCACACTCCTTAATGACCTAAACACTCCGTCCCCAAACCAATAATTGAGGTGTTTCTTGTCTGGTTTATGATCAGCTTTTTGGATGGATGTGTTAGGTGTCTGCAAACATGGAAATCCAGTCATGTACACAGGATTGTTACATAAATATCACAAAAAGACTGCTTTTCTTGATTCTTTAGTCAAGGAATGTAGGGAAAGTAATTAACCCAGCCAAAATCTTTGCCTCAGCTTCCCTGCTAATTCATGTGTTCTTCAGTTTGGACCCAGGTCCTCTGGATAGCCAGGGTCCTCCTGCTCAGTTTCTTGTGAGTCTTTGACTGTTCTTTTGTTTCACCTGCGTACTCCTGCTCATTCAGCAAGGTCACAGGCAAGAGTTGCAACTCAAGGAATTTTTTTTGGAATTCAATTTATCACCAATCAACTTCTGCTTTAGTAATGACTCTCCACCCTCCAAGTTCAACTTAAAATAAATACCTCTCTTCTCTTCCTTATCCCAGCTTCCCTAATTTTCACAGTAGGTCGTACTCAGTCCATCCCAATTCCTCTGTTGAGGTGCTGGACAGATCTGGATGTTTAGGTTACACACTTAACACTTCTTTTGTGCCACACATCTCCTTTACTCATCTTCCTCTGCTTCACCGTGAGCCATACCCGACTACTGTGCTCTCATGGACATCACTGCCCTTGTGGGGATTTCCATCTGCATGGAGGTGCCCCTGCTATTATAAACTCATTATAAACTCTCTATAAATATTTTGATGATATTTGCATTTTCTTTACAAGCTCCACTCTTTGTCTCTAGAAAACAGGCTATAGCAATTAACATCTCCACAGCCTGAATTTACTGCATATCCCACTCTCCCCTTGACCCTGCAAACCATGATATCAAACTCAGTTTTTATCCATTGAAATTCAACCCCTTGCCTCTGCAGTTGGGTGCACGAGCAATCTGAACCCATATCCTTTGCACACTCTACCCATTGCTCCTGACAGATAGATCATGGGGGGGTTTTCATAATCTGAACACCTCGTGAAAACTTCTCATCTCATCTCTGCAAGGCATCCAAACAAGAGCATCATACTAGTTTAAGATGTATATTTTTTATGCTAAAATATAGTGAAAAGTCATTACAGACAAAGATGAACACCATTATCGGAGGTACCAATAAGTTCTTAAGCTCATCAAGGCTTCATCCAGACCCCAAACTGTTGGTCGACACTTCCCCTAAGCATAAGCTTTTCCCCATTTGGGGAATAAAGCAATGCAGGGTGCAGCACTCCTGAAGCTTGCTCTATGTCTTGTAACATTAACTGAATTCTGACCTTTCCACAGGGCTTGCAGTCCCTTAACCCTCACCTCTCAAACTATGAGGGACTTTTTCTCCCACTTTATCATTCTCATGCCCTACACCTCTCCCTTCAGAAACCTATAGTAGTCCCTGCATGTGAATTAAAAAAGTAAAAATTGTTAAATATTTGCTTGCATTTCCAATTCAAAGCAAAAAGGACAGTGATGTTATGGTTCTCTGTTTTATTTCTTGTTATTCGCTATCCTAGGCTCTGTCTCATTTGACATGCTTTCAGCAAGACATGTGCACAGTTAGTTAACATTTGAGTTAAACTAAATGGGATGTTGCAGACAAAGCTTTGTAGAAGGCTATCCAGGCAAAGCAATTAGATTTAATTAGGCTTACAGTGGGGAAAAAAACAACAACAACAACAACAAAAAGCCAACCAATGTATGCACCAGGAACAACTACACATGCAAGAAATAGAGGAGAAAAAAAAATAGATAGTTAAGCATGTTCAGAAAAAGAATAGGAAGTGCAGGGAGGGAAGGAGTGACCAGGGCTGGCCTGGGGTCTTCTTTAGCAGAACAGTACAGAGTGAACAGACTCATTCAGAAATATTCTAAGGGGAAATTAGAGCCTAATATTACACAGAAGCAATATCTTTAGCTGTTCAGTGAGTTTTAGGCACAGGTTAAATACATATTCCTGACTGGGATTCACAACACATGGCTAATCTCTACTTCTTTTTGGCCTCAGAAAGCACTGCATTGAATGTACAGGACAGTTTTGTAAGGTTCCCCCTGCTTCCCACCTGCTAGTCTGAAGATAAAATGCATTTCACAAGCCATCAAAAATTACACAGGAGAAGTGGCTAAGTAGTAGCTATGAACTTTTTAAAAGAAGTGAGGTGTCCTTGAACCATTCTCTCACTGCAAAACTTAGGCTATTTTTTATGGTCATAAGGCCTGAAACCATCAACAGCTAGAGTGGATAGTCTAATGATATTTAATTGAGCTAACCATGATTTGCTCCACAGTTACCTGCATTTGTTTCTGTTAAGAAAAGAGACAAGTAATCAGTGGAAGCAATGGCTCTCATAAATCATTTTCTGAAAAAAAAACGACACAGCTGAAAACACAACGCACCAGAGGAAATGCCAACAAAGGCATTCCTCCTAACAAAATATGGCTAAGAGAGTGCAGAAATACTTTGCTGTGCATCTCTACTTGGCATGCACATATGGCAAATGAAAATCCCAAGTTTTTGCTACATATTCCAGTTCTATACTTATGGCAGCATTCTGCTTTTTTTTCCCCTTTATTTATAGGCACTCTAAGGCAGTCTTTTTTGATATGCATCTTCTACAGAGATTTGCAGATGAAAGGTTCACGATATTTTTAGGATATGTACACTACTTCGCGCAGAGCTCCTCTGTGCTCTCAGTCGATGCATTCTTCATGTGAGCTGTTTGTCATTGGGTTAGGTAAAAGCCAAGCCCAGAAAACCTATGAAAAAATGCAATCTTGACTGGGAACATTGACTTTGATCTACTTGCACTGTGTGTCCTCAAGGAATACTTGGATGACCTGGGACTATACCTACGTATCTAAACAGAGGCAAGTTTGAAGTATGTGAAATCAATGAATCTGGACTGTGACTGCAACAGAAGGAGCTGATACAAAACTTTGAAGAGTTGCAAAAGAAGATTGCTTTCTACAGGATGGAAAACTTGTTTTATTTCCTGCTTGGGAGGAAATTCTTCTGAGTACTCGTAGTGATGTATCCATATACATTTCATACAATGAGCCTTCCAAAAAATGACATATATTTTACACAACCTTTATGTGTTTTGTAACTTGGACTTTAGATCACATTCTGGAAACCACCATGACAAGTAAGTAAATGAATTACATTAGTCACTTTTTATTAACTATTTTTCCTTTTCTTAGTCTCCCATTCGTAGTCTCAGGAGCAACTACCTTTAAATCTACAAAATAATAATAGTATTATTGGACTTAGTGGTGTAGTTTAATATTATTCATAACTTTGTCTAACTGCAGTTGCTTATCTCTTTCTTCTCCCTTGACTGGACACTTCCGCTATTTCCATTAAATCAAGTACAGATATTTTCTAGTCATGTATTGAATCAGGTTACTCCACAGAAACAAGAAAAAAAAAAGATTTCTTTATTTTTTTAGAAGATGAGCAAGGTGGTCTACCAGTGAGACTGCAGACCACCATGTCCTATGCAGACAGTCTGAGAGGGACCAGGATGCCTTTCTCTTCAGCAGATCACAGAAGTCACGTCACAGGATGTCATGTGCAATCATAATCCTGGATATCTACGGAAAGAATGGATGTTGTTGTGTACCACTTCTTTTTTATTCCTGTGAAGGAACAATATTTGTACCTGAAATTTACATTCAGTGTAAACAGCCAATAGCTGAACCATAAGCTGCAGAAGCTATTTGGTGAGTAGTTATTGGGTGAGTAACAGCAGGCTGTCAATCTGTTTCCAATTATAAACTTACGATATCTAGTATGTCTTACCCTATTTAAAACAGCAGTGATCATGCTATTAACTTTCAACAATACCTAAATGATGATCATGAAATTGGAGTAGTGAGTAAACTAGACTGGAATAATTATAATCAACAAAGAAATAAAATAATTGCAGGTAAATTGTAAGGGCACTGCTAAGGCATGGATCTGTCATGTAAAATGCCAATATTTTTAAAGGGAACAGCCACAGTGTGCTATATGACATTGCAATGATGAGGAAGATCAAGTAAATATTACAGTGCAATAAAACAGGAATTTAACTGCTGAATAAAAGTAACATAATCTCACAGTATGCCAAAGATAATAAAGATATAAGAACTGAGGACTTCAGTTTGACTGGGACCATAGTGAATAGGAATACCCTTATGCATATATTAATGCTATGTGTATTCTTAAGTCTTTGTTAAACTGCAGCTTGTGACCAAAACCTGTATTCATTAGTCTGCCAGCCTAATCTACAGCACACCCGCAAACACACATATGAAGACCACAACCTTTATAAATAACCATGAAATACTCATTTTTGGGCCACAAATCATGGTTATAATGGATTCATATTGATAATTACATTTCTTTTCAATTCATCTATAAATTGAAAATAGTCTTGTGTCTGTTATTTGGAAGAGATGCATTCAAAATGAATTGCTGCATCTGTTTTATGAGCGATTAACATATAATGAATGCAGTTTATTTTTTATTAAAAGAACTAACTTTCTATAATTGCCTTTTTCTCTTCAGATAGTTCACTATTACCATATCAGGACAGACTGGAAATCTCTGTGTAAGCACAGAGACACCTAAACAGACACATATCTACCTGACAAATGCCGTATAATTACCTAATGCGAATGGCATTAATTCACTTATAGTAGATCATTGTTTTATTTGCTCTGAAAGACTTTCAGCTGCACAAAATTAGAGTTCTGAAGAACGCAAAGACCGAAATTCACACATTTTTGAATGGGTGGATTGCCTGCATTGCACAGAATAACAATACCACATTGTAGCGAAAGTATTCATGGGACACAGTAAGGTATGAATAACATAGCAGTACACCTGTGACTGAATCAGCTACATCAGATTATCACTGACAGATCTTTCCCAAGTCTGTACCCACACAGAGGAGTTATCTGTGAATATCAGCTCTGCTAGAAACATCTTGGCAAAATGAGAGTGTAGAATACATACAAATTTATTAGATGGCAAATGTGATGCATTGCATTTTGACAAGTGATAGGTACCTGAGAAAATCTGAATTCTCATTTTTACCTCAGCTATTTTCCGGTTTCTGGGTGCTATGTGAAGATGATTACGTTGTGGATAAAAGTTTTAGAGTGATGTAGTGGGACACGGCCCTCTGTTGAAGATGTGAGCATTGCTTCAAAGCATGTAAAGGAACAGTAGACTAAAAATATTTAATCCATACCTGTTTACAAAGAACAAAGATGTTGGAAAGAACTGAAATTTTGGGGACAGGCTCAGTAAGCTTCCTAAAACAGAAGCCAAGTCAAACACAATACCATTGATGAATACCATGAATACAGTATACGTGAACAGCAAGAGGTATGATTCAACTCAGTGGGGAAAGTGAAGAATGGAGAAGACTGGGAGGTAGAAAAAAGGATTTCAGTTGTAGACCAAGTAAGGTCCCAAAGTCCTGTGGCAAAGCACAAGTCTTAGCAAGACAGTGATTTCACACTACCCTTTTGCTCTCTTCAGCACAGCATTGCTGTTACTTCTTTTAACACTCCCTTTTTTCACGTATGTACTGTCAGTCACCAAGCATTCCCAGCATTTGGCTAGATGGGAGCATTCTGCCTTCCTGAGGATGTCTCTGACAGTCATTGACACTTCCTTCCAAAACTGGAACAAGTCTGGAACAAGTATTTGGCTAAGCATCAGATTTTATATCTGTCATCGTTAAGACAGTGCAGTGGCTGCTGTTTTAACTGCTTTCCTTGACTCCCATTGTTTTGCATGTCTACAGCTGACCTCTACCAGACATATGATCCTGTTACTTGCAAAACACAGATGGATTCACTTCATCTTATAAAGCATAAACAGTTACTTGGAAGGTAAAAATGAACAGCAGTGGCAGGAGAAAACAGCTACATTTGTATGTCTTTGCACAGAAATGTCATTTGTAGCAATAACATTTGTTCTGACAGAACATATGGAGACTGAAGATAATATCTTTGCATCGTAGCAACATTAATAATTTTGGTACCCTATAATTACACAGTAGAACACTTAACCAGGATGAACACTTCTGAGTCACCCGTATAAGATTTAGTCAGCAATACTCAAAAGAGCTGGATACAGCACAGAAATAGGTGTGGGAAGGGAACAGGATAAAGTTGCAGCAGTGAAAACACCCAATAAATTCATGACTCAGGTGTTCATCCCTTCTATTTTATAACATGATAGAAAATGTAGGATGCTCTGAAGTCTCACCTGGCCACAAATCAACATTTGCAGAAACCATCAGAGCTCAAAGAATCCTCACTGTGAAATGACAACCCTGTGTAACACTGGGTATCACACAGGGTAATTCCCCAGAACCTTTTCATACACAAAGGTTAGAATCAGTTGCAGAAAGGTTGTATGGGCTGGTTAGAATATAATGCTATCAGTCGGAGATTTTGTAGGTGGTAAGTAGGAGGTGTTCCCAGCTTACATTTGCTTCGTCTGGCTACCCTTAACACTTTGGACCACTTTTTTTTCTACACAAATTAAAAGCTTGCCTCAGTCAATGTCAAAATATTTCCCTGAGGGGAATTCTAATTCTGGAGTAACTTTTCTAAACTGTTCTCTTGATACACACACACAAGCTTTTTGCCACCACTTCCCTAGCAGCAGTAGCAGCAGATCAAGCTTTAAAACATCACTAATAATGATGGCCCAAGTTTCACTCGAAGAGCTGAAAGAGTTAAGATAAACATTCTAGTTTCAGTGAGCTATTCTGATGTGAACATCATGATTTTATGTTTTATTCAAAAGCAAGACCCCCTCAAATTTTAAAATAAGTAAACAAATCGAAAAGACCAAACATGCTGACACATGCCTACTTCCTTAAGTATAGGTTTCTCAGAGTGCTCTCCTCTGGTGAGATGGCTTCTGTGATCATTTCAGCGGTCATTTCCTTTCCCAGTCCCTCCTGTGGGTACCACTCTGTGGTTTGAGAATGTCCAGCATTTGCTGGTATCAAGACCTGATCCAAGATGCTACTGGTCTGGTGGTCCTCATACTGCTATCCCGTCTCCTCTTGGAACATCACCAGATGCTCCCTGCTCTGCTGCCCACTGCTTGTCCTTCCTTGCCCTGCTTCAACAAGCTACTGCTGCTCTGATGACAATTCCTACTATGGCAGCTCTTGGCAAAGAGTAGTTAAGAAAGCCTCTTGCAAGCAGTAGACTCAAAAATAGTTTCCCCTACTTCACAGCTTACAAAAGGCTCCAACAGCGTCTCATTTTCTTCTGTTTGAGGCTGTGATATTTGTGTTCTAGTCTGAATCCAGTGGCTTCAGTGACAGACCCTGAGCATATGTAAGAGTTCTGCAAAGTAACACAACTAGAAACATCTCTCCCTTCAGGATATAGGCCTGTCATTGCCAGAAATAATCAAAGAGAGGCCTAGAGGAAGGTGAGCCACAAGCCAAGAGAGGCCTCACAGCCATCAGGGAGAGGCCTCAGTAGGCGGTATCCATCCCACAGTGACCAAGTCCAACCAAGAACCCAGAGGCAGAATCAGTCTGAGAAGTCAGCCCACATGCCAGGGCTAGGATCCGGTTCATTGCTCAGCTGGAAGAATCCAGGTCGAGCTAAGAAACCAGCCCACAGGCTGAGATCCTGATCAACTATAACCGTAGCAGTGGAATAGAAGCAAATTTCCAACAGTATTCAGTCAGGAACACAAACCTCAGGCCTGAGCTTAAACAGATCCCCAGGATTGATGGGTATGGATAGAGGCCCCAGATGGGGCTGGTCAGCATCTACTTATTGGTGTCCTCGAGGCCCTGACGTAGATCCCCTCAAGTGCAATAAAGCCATAAAAGCTAACTAGACCCTCCTGGCAATCCTTTCATTTCTCTCTTCCCTCTCTAACCAGAGCACTGCTCAGTTTTGGGCACAGAATGAGGACATTACTTGTTTTTTCTTTTAGGTTTCTACTGAGAACTGTTGATTCTTTTTTCCTAATCTAACATCCATAGATCTGTGCACAACTGTGATAATATGTTTTAGAAATTACTGGTACTGCTTAGCAATGTAGAGGCAACTGTCACAGAGTGAAGATGGTCTTGAAAACATTTCCCGTGTATTGGTCCCTTCCAACTCAAAAGATTATGTGATTCTGTGACATGAATTTCCAAAATAATGACCTCTATGGTACATTCTTCCCTGAAAAACTGCAAACTCATTGCCTCTGGGTGTGAAGCTTAGGAACAGCTGGACCATGCTAAGGATGGCCAGTGAGCACCAGCTCCAGTTTCAGCACAGTTCTCCTTTGGGTGAGGAGCAGCAGTCTCCTTTTTTCAGGGACTGGTACTGTTCCAAGCCTGGACCTCCCTCTGTTACCAGGACTTCTCAGAGAGTATAGTATCATTCAGAACATGGACAAAGCATTTTCATGGACTCCAAACAGAGTCAAAGGCAGCAGCAACCCTGACTACAGGAGGCAGCATGATCTTGCCTCACAATATTACAGCATGATTTTACATCCCCCTTACCTAAATGTAATGTGCAGATTATTGATTAAAGATGCTTTAAAAGAAGAGTACCTTTTCTATTCTTCCTTCTAATTTTCTGCCTTTTCTGTTGCAGAAGAACAGAAAAGCGAGCAGTTTTAGGTCATCATCTCCCTCCTTCTAAAACGTCTTCTGCAACATTTAAATTTTTCTCCCCTTATTTCATTCCTTTGTTCCACCTGCATGCTAAGACTGGGAAGGGATATATGGTGAGACAAAAAAATACATAAAAGAGGGAATATTACAAAGGAGATGAAAGAACATTTTATATGAAAATGTTTGCAAACTGTGTCAGACACATAAAATGACTTCCTTTCAAAACCTGTAGACTGAAAATGACTTAAAATTAGCCAATCTTTTTTTCATTTTGAATTTTTCTACCAATTCTGTTATCAATGTTTCCAGGGGACACCTTTGTGTAATAATTACTTTTCAGGCGACAAAAGCTTCAAAGAGACAGCCGAGCCTGAAGCAGGACACTTCCAGGAAAACAACCAGGCCGGGCAGATAATGTGCTCTGGTTCTTATGTACTCAGCTGTCAATTGTAATAAACAAGTTTCAGATCAAATTTCACAGGGTGTGATATACAGTAATCATGAAAGAAGAGAAATTATCACTTGTGTACTTTTGAATATAATCAATGCACATGAAATACTGCATTGCAACAAGCAGAAAAGGCATAAAAGTAAGCCGGTTACATTTTTTTTTAATAACATGATATTACAGTACATGAAAGCAGTATGAGTTACATTTTCATAAATGCAGAATTAAGTCATGAATTCCAAATCTGTATTTCTTCTCCTTGCATCAAGTTATGCTCAAAGAGTCTCTGTCATACGAAGCTTGATTAAATGGGCCAGAACCTCAAGCAGCATAAAGAGAGTCGCCTCTTTGCAATTAATGGAGCTAGATCAGATTTTACCACTGAATACATGGCCTCAATTTTTTATGAGCTATTAAGGCAGGAAATCACATTAAAAATGTGAATAAGTCCAAGCAAACAAAAATCTGCCTTTGTATCTCATTCTCATGTATTAAAATAGGCTTATAAAGTTGGATTTCATTTTTTAAACCACAGCATTTCCTTCTGGTTTTGATTCTGAGGCATTAAGACATCCATGGCCTGAATCTCCACTGTCTCCCCAGGGATTCTGGCAGAGCGGAGCAGCCAGGATGCAGCATCTCTGGAAACGGAGACTGAGCTGCAGCTTGTTTTCCAGTTGCCAACAGAGAGAGGAGTGCATAAGGGATCCAGTGTTTCCATGTCTTTTCTGCTTTGTGCATGGATACTGGTGAATCTGTTCTGAAGCCTTCTGAAGCCTTTTGTTGCAGACTCCAAAAATATTGCCACAGTTCTCAAATAAGAAAGGAAATCTAGCACCTGCATATCTGTTGCAAAAATAATGCTATAAAGAATGAAGAAAACTGAACAGCTGTTGAGAGGGCCCAATAACAGAGAAGGCAAAAAAGAATTTATTACCGTGCTGCTAAACTTTGATGCATACATATTTGCAACAGCAGCAGGCAGACATCCTCATGACTGAATAGAGTTAAATTTTCTGTCTGCAGGCAATATCATGTTATCATATTCCTACTTGATGTTACAGTTAGAAGATCCAAGCTTTCTGAAGAGACATGAAATAAAGCATATATTTTAATATATAGCACATATTTGCCACTAAATTATTATGGATTCCTCAGCAGGGAGTCTTCCAGGAATAAAGAAATGAAAACTGGACTCTGCTGATCTTTGCAAGTGAATAAAAAGCAAGCTAAGGAGTACACAACTCCAATATAATCTGCTGAGGAACTGCAGAGTAAGCTTGTCTGACACTGGAATTACTATTGTAAGGGTGACTGGACATTTGAAATTTTATGTGAGTGGAAGGAGAATCCAGAGACCTTTCAATATGGATTATTGCCATTCACAGAGAATTGCATAGAAATGCTTTGGAATGAAAGCTAATTGAAGCTAAAGGGAGTAGCAGAGCTAGAAAACAAAAGTATTCAACTTCATACCAAAATAACTGTCCTTTTTTTTTCCACTGGAGTTATAATTTAAAATGTTTTTTAATTCCAGTTGTTACTTTTCAGTGAAAAATATCAGAGAATAGTTTAATGGTCATAAAAAAGCTGAGCTTACTGTTGTGCTGAGATTTCTGTAGAGGAAAGCCAGAAGTAACACTTACTGGTGTTGAAAGCAACTCAAATGCAAAGCAGTCAGATACTTGGCTGTGACAGAACCAGATACATATCGTTAGACAACTCTGAGTTAGAACTCTTTTTCCCAGCTGATGGTATACAGTAAAGGACACCCCTTATTTATTTACTTTTTTCCCACAGAAGCTCCATACTGATTCAACAGATCTGATTTGTGTGGTGTGGCATTTGCTAGGTTTGGCTGCAACTCCTTAGCTACTACTCTGGGTCCTGAAGATTTTGAGGTCTCCCTTGAAGATCTAGGTCTGTTCATCTTCTGACACTAGGTGTTATTCTGGTGCATTCAATCAGTATAGTAAAATCTGACATGACTAATTTTGTTCCCCATTTCTGACTTCGTGGTTTTGCCCTAACCAAGATGTTTCTCCTGCCTGGTACCTTGAGGAGTCATAATTTCCCTTACCTTAGTGGCTGAGATCCAGGTGTAACCTTTATTGTACCAAGTTCCTCAGCTGCTTCTCCTTCTGGGAATAGCGAGTGGATCAGTGAATGAGCAAGCCTGTCCTCACAGGAAAAGTGAAAGTATTATTGAAAGTGGGAAAAGAGATGAAAAGTATATACTTGAGAGAGACATCATGGTTCAATCATGAGGTATGCTGAGGTTTTTCCCAGATTTTGTGCAGTATATAATTCATCAAAATACAGTCACCCTTTTAGGTAAGAACAGAGCACTGAGGTAAGAAAGAAAGTTTTTGGTCCAGACTGCAATGTTATGGAAAGCTGGGAAAAAGCAGAGGGATGAGAAATATGAGGGATGATAGGATTTCAGTGCTAGGAATATTAAACATACTTGAATGAGGATGTCAAAAAGATCAGGTCCTGGAGCTCAAACTGTTTGCTAAAAAAACTCCTCAAACCCATTGCTGAATGTACCACTCCACTAAAAAGTCCAATAGGGTTGTAATGGGAATAAAGATGATTTTTAGAGAGAGGTGGGTCATCCATTCACGGGCTCAGAAACGGTTTCTGTTCAGAAATGGAAACACTAAAAACAAGGCTTAAGAAGCAAGAGTCATTACATTACAGACTACAAAAGACCCACAGGAATGTTAAATTCTTTCTGGACTTTCCTTAGGTCTCAAAAGAGTCTGAGTGCATGAGTATTATTTTAAATATGACCAATGCGATTAGTTCTGTGCTCAATCAACACCAAACTGAAAGGAACAAACAGTTAAACATAAATGTGTGGGACAGTTTGCCATGCCTTTTTTTTTGGGTCATTTTATGTAAATATTTGGAGAGTTTTGGAATAATTAAGATCCCAGATGACCATCAGGTGGGTTTCTCTTTCCAGTTCTAAGAAGACCATTGTCTCAGTCTGACATAGGTCAAATCATGCCATCAGCCTGTGCCTCTGCCTGGATTCTCCTTTCCTAGGTGCAGTTTTGGATAAGAACAGGCTTATCTTAGCTGTATCTGGCTTTGGATAACTCATATGAACAAGCTATTGCAATGTATACATAATAAGGACAAGTGTTAATGTTGACATAAATATGAGCTACTGTCATTACAATTTTACAGAGGTACATCCTGCCATAGCCTGGATCCATCTTTGACCTCATAATGTGTAAGGTTCAAGCTTGTGCCAGCCTATTCTGTTGTGAAAACCCCAGATGTGTCAATATGGGTATCACTGCTGTCTCTAGGATGTAACACTGAAAGGAAATAGCCAATAGGAAAAAGGCTTGCAGCTTCCTGGCATGAGGTCTTAGACATTTTGAAATCCCTTCCAGTGCTAGAAATAAACCAGCAGCTACTGAACAAAGAATAGGGAACTGCAGAGTAGCACCAGATAGCTACTAGACAATGTGCTTTCTGCAAAGAAAAAGAAACAGGCATGACAGTCACAGGCTGTCGCAGCTGAGTGAATGAAAGCCTGTCTGAGAGCTAACAAAAGGAACTGTTCACTATCAGACTTCAACAAAGAAAACAAAAATGAAACAATCCCGGAGCACTTTCTCTAGGAATAGAGGTAAAATCTTCCACATTCTGTGGACCACAATCAGACTTGAAATGGAAATTAACTCCTTTTCTACAAGAATCTGGTGTTACAGAAACAAATTTATTTGTCTGTGCCAAGTGCTTATGTTTTCTTAATCCCATGAACAGTATTTTTTTTTTTTGTTCTCTCTTAGGTATGCCAGCATCCTATCCACCTTTGATTTTTCATCAGTAAGGGAATGTAGGACACAAAATGCCACACTGAGACAACTGCCATGCTGTGGAACATGGTAGCATTTCACAAACATTGCTTCTCTAAGATGGATACCATCACAAACACCTGGCTGTGGATCCTGAGTCTCAGCTAAGAGATACAGTGGATATCTCCTCTTAGACATCAGAACCCTGATATCTATCTAAGGAATACATCTTCTTAGCACACAGTTGGGTTACTTTGAGGTTCCGTGTGGGCTATGTGCTCCCATGACAACAAACAGGACACTGCCCTATAACAGAGTAGGGGCAGGCAGCAATGTGAAAGCATGGGGTTTGTCAGGGTACAAACTTCAGCAGAGCTGCCTGGAGCTCCAGTCTCTCTTCCTGAGTCACACTGAGTGGGTACAAGAGGGTCTCCTTTCAGACAAGGCCTTGGGCCATGTGGTCTTGGTGAAGCATTGGGATGTGTCCTAGCTTGTGGATACCAAGGCAACTGATGCTGAGAGAAGGTTTCTTCCCTCCCTGGTGTCCAACTCCAGAGTGAAACATTTTTACTCTCCAGGCCATTTCATTTTCAGACAAGATGACATTGTTGAGAGATTAACCTCAATACAGATTAGCCCAATGTCATTCTTTTCAGTGTAGTTTTAATTGATGAACATTGGAAGTGTATATATATATTTTTTGATATTCATGCTGGAAACAAATACCAAAGAGACGAAAAAAAATAAACTGAGCTCCGATGGGAAAAGTTTTACCTCTACCACTAGAAACAAAGACAAAATACTCTTTTTGAAGGTAAAGAACATTCACTTTTGGAAACAAAATGATCCTCAGTAAATCATTTTCTTGTGTTCGCAATATCGGAACTACTCTTTTTAAACAGAAAAAGTGCTAACAGGGCATGAATTCCCACTCTTTCCTATGCACTCCCACATGTGCCTTGTGACCGGAACAATCAATTTTACATCACTGTTCGGTCATTCTGATTTCCAAAAAAGAAAACAACCAAATAACGTTTACAGACCTATGTGCTCCACAAATTTAAACCCAATTTCCCTTAATTTGTATGCTTTTAGCTCTTATTCAGGACAAGGTGGTGAGCAGGTTCCCATGGGGAAGATCAGATTGTCATCTGGGACAAGAAAGAACATGGCAGAGCTGACAATATGGCTAATTCTTGTAGATTCATCCATACCTTTGAAGCTGGAAAAAAATGACTCTGAAAAATTTGACACTCAGGAATTTGTGCCATCAAATTAAATTTCTCTGAAGTTTGCAGGAGACATTCATGGAGGTAAACCTGGAAACATGTCTTAGCTTCATGAGAACCAGCAGCCTTGACAATGATGACGAAGCCTTCAGAGCAGCAGGCTGCATCCCACTGAGTGAAGATGCTGATGGACACAGGCTCTTTTGCTCTGTTATCCCTCAGTTAGACAGAGAGATCTACTCCAAGCTCAACCAGAATTCATGGAGGAAAAATTCAACTAGTAGTACATTTTCCACTCTTCAAAATTTAAATTAATGCCATCATTCCCTCCTAAACTTTTAAACAGTTCAATAAAAAATAATAAAATCAACAGTGCAGTTTCTGGAAAGCATAAAATCTAAAATCAGTTTTGTTTTCTTAGAGTAAATCTGACACCTAGTAAAAGCAGACTCCTCTAGTATTTGCTTCTGCTTAATTTAAAAGTATTTCTCTGGCTTGTATTGTACAGGAAGATGGGCTTCAATCAATGATAAGAGTCTTTTCAGGAGAATGTACTTAATTACAACTCTTTCAACTAAATCAACAATGCAGTTGGATAATTACAGTGTAGCAGAGCTAGTTAAATCAGAGCCTCTAAAAACAGTACTTTTGAAACAAGAAAACTGAGAGTTTCGAGATACCTCTTACTTAACAATTAAAGACTAAGTGTGAAAACCATAGGTTTTCTGGGCTCAGTAATCAGTCATCAAACATAGTACTGAAGGAATGGTTGCTGACTGTAGTAGCCAGTTGCACCAAACCGAGGAATGGATGGAAAAACAGGACAGGATTGAGCAACTCAGAGTTGCGTGCACATTTTACCAAATAAAAATTTTATCTGGTGTTCTTCCAGGAATGAGTTTCTGTAGGCATACCACAAAGGGGATTTTTCTGCCTGAAGAGGTCAGTATACTAACTTGAACATTTACATGAACATGAACTTAGGCATTTTCTGTCATTTTGTTTCTCCTTCCCTTCCTTTTGTTGATCAGAAGCCTCACAAGTGATGGAAAAAGGGAAAAGCCAAAACAAAACAGTTTATGCTGTGAAAGAGCTAGTAATAGAAAAAAAAAAAAAACAGATTTTGCAGAAGTGAATGAGTTGCATGGTGGCAAATAGCTTTACTCCACGTTAGGTGGTGGGTCTGGATACAGAAAAAGAGGTAATATTTCCCACTAAAAGTCCCATACTCTTGTCTCAGAACTGTGACCGCAACTCAGCAGAGCTTTGGATCACACTTGGTCAAATCTACATGATGAAAGGCTACTGATGAAGCCTTTCATCATGATTTGTTTAGCCTAGTACCATGTGTAGAATTTTGGATGTTCACTTCTATTTATGGTTCATTATCACTAAAATTGTATGTGCATTACTCAGTATTTAATACTCTCAAATGATTTATCTGTGGTCAGTTTGGATAATTAGACTGAGGTCTTGCAGAAGCCATTTCATGTTATTCTTCTGCAATACCTTTTCATATGTAGGGCTGTGAACTGCTCTGAAACCTTACTCTTCTGCTGCACAACAACTATTCAACTAAAAATGTAATTGGACTGACTAGTGTACTAATGTTCCACCATTCTCTCTTAGTCAATAAACTGGGGTGATATTACCTGGCCTTTTGATACTGTTTAGCATCAAAAGCACAGTCACAAAGTTAACCTTGTAGAGGATGCAAAAAAGTAATAGAACTCTTCTTGCCTCCTGCTTTGTAGTACTTGAGAAATTGAATATGAGTTGGGGAAGAGGAGAAGAAAAAAATGCTTTACTGCAAGTATTGATTAAATTAAGGCCTATTAAAAAAAAAAAAAAAAAAAAGATGTGAATTTGGAGACAATTCTGTGGTTTAAATTTTTGTCATTATTTGTTTGTAAACAGAAGTTAGAACTTCCTTGACATGCCTGTCATATAACACAGGATGAGTACACGCTTTTCTTTGCTGTGATGTAAAAGCAGTAGGTCCCACCAACTGAAACAGAAAGGTTCTCCTGGTTTCTGTGTAAGTGTGGTGTCCCTGGGTGATGTTCCTGCAGTTGCAAATTGAGAGGATGTCACTCAAGGTGTGAAAATCCTCTTGGTTTTAGTACATGATACACTAACATGGCAGTTGGAATTGAAGATCCTTGTAGATCCCACCCAGCTGAACTTTTCCATTCCTTTCCACTCCACTCTATTCCACTCCGTTCTGTACTGCTCTATTGTAACTTGTGGTCTGCATTTAGCACATTGTAAGATCATGGACACAGATCATAGTTCATTTAGTGGCTGCCAACCCTGCCTGCAACAGAGAGTTGGAACTAGATGATCTTTGAGGTACCTTTCAACCCAAGCCATTCTGTGATTCTATAATTCTATAACATGAAGCAGAAATGATCCTGGATGTTTCCACAGTACAAAATTGATGAAAAATTGAGTTGCTCAACATGATATGAACACTGTCAGTACCAAAGTTAATGGTACATAGCTTTTGTTCATGCATGGAAGACAAAAGGAACAAGGAGTAAGAAAATCAGTTTGGCTCTGTCCAGAAAAAGGAATTCTGTTAAATTCAGAAGCATGTCAGAGTAGTACTTAATCAAACTTTGCAAATTGCGCTAGATTGGGAAGAGCTGGGAGAACACCAAATTTAGAGATGACAGGAAAGGAATTCTGGGGACATGTAAGGAACAGGATGGACTTTCCAGAATATATGATTATTATCTACAAGTATTTGAAGCATGTAACCATCAAGAGTAAAATCTTGAAATCAAAAGAATATTTTCTGCTAATAGAATTGAAGCCACAATTTAATTTCAAACGTGAAGATTAATATTCCACGAGGCAAAGAAGACTAAGAAGGTAAGGAAAAGAGAATTTGCTTGCAAATGCTGGGATTCAATCAGGCTAAACATCCTGCTAGCATCATGTATGACACGCTATTATTCTCTGTCAAAGGGAATGTTCAAATCTGTTAAAATGGACTGGATTAAGCAGTGGAGAACTTACTGTTTTAATAAATTTTTTCTGGAGCAATCCTTTGGTTTCAGAGGCTGAATTACTGCTTCACATTTTAAAACTTTTTTGACAAAAACATTTCTAGAAAAAAGCATTTCTAGAATTTGCTTCTAAGCTCACATACGAACTCCAAAATAAGGGGTATAATTTTCATTAATTAAATTGGTGTTTACAGTATCAGTTCACTGAAAAAGAAAAGCATGCACTTCGTTTTGTATATTGAATTACAACAGATTTGTATTTTGGCTTTAAATTTCAGATTCTGACTTGTTCAGGTTTATATAAGGTGCTGTTGCTAAGCCGAGTAGGATTTGGTGCTTCAGTTCAATGTTCCCAGCCCCAGACAGCTTAAATGGCCATTCCTGTGTACAGAAGAATGTTGCATGCTGAGGATACAGGGATAAGAAGAAGAAAATCTTTCAGAATAGTTTAATGGAGAAGTCAAGATGGCCGGAAAAAGCCTGCACAGAGGAAAAAAATCTGTTATGAGATAGAAAGCAGTTGCCACCATTTAGATGAAAATAAGACAAACAGTGGAAAAAAAAAGAAAATTAGAAAGAAAAAAAAATCAAAAGAATAAAAACAAGATCCACACAAAATGGCTGTCCCCATTCTACAGAGGATGCTCTCTAAGCCATCTCTATTTTATGCCTGTGAATTGTTCCTAGATATTCTTCTTTTGCACATTTTAAAGTTCTTCGTGCAGGTCTTGTGAATGTTTGCCATATAGAGAGTTTTAGTGTGTGGCTTACAGGACCACAGACACTGATTGCACCACTGAACATACACAGGTCACTCCAGAAGTAATGCCTCCTATTTATTTCCACAGAATCTACAACAGATACAAAGAGCACAATAAAAGTATTTGATAGAACAAATTTTCAGCTACAAAACTCTACTTTTCAACACAGTCCCCACCATTAGCTATGCATTTTTGCCAGTGATGAACAAGAGCTGCATGCCATGTTCATTAAAGTTTGTACCAGCAGAGGTTGACCCACTGTTGCTGTTGTCACTGCTGAAAAGCACCACCCACCGCCTCACTGTGCTCACATCCACTGTTTGGTTTCCATAAATATTCAACAAGCATCAATGAATTGTCAATGGATGACATTTTTTTCTGCATGGAGGAATTCAGTCACACACCTTGGCTTCATATGCCCTCCCACGTCACACACCACTCTGTCAGACTGCCCCTCTGCTGCCATCTGTCACACAGTAACAAAATATAATGGAACATTGACAGGAAGATTCAACTTCTACTGCCATACCACCAACAGCCGCCTCTGATGTCACAGGCCAACATAATAAAATAGGAGGCATTACTTTTGAAGCAACACTCGTACCATGTTGTCTTTTCACCCCTCTCCCTATTTATCTCCTCTATTGCTTACATCAGATAAATACCATCCCAAAGTAAAGTACAATCACACAAACTGATTGTTCTCTGGGAAGTTATGCTTTCTCAAGCTAAACAGCTGTATGTCGTTGTCATTATACACAGTTTCCCAGATTGCAAGTACTTGTGGCCAAATTAGTCAAATGAGGAGAAACAAAGAATGCTGTACTGAAAATGGTCATGATAGTTCTCTGCCTCCTGAAGTCTACAGTCTGGATAGAATAATATTTTGTTCTACTTATTGTTTAATGCAGGACTTCATGTATTAAAAAAAGGAATGAATTTCCCTATTCAGAAAAAAAATAAAAAAGAAATTTCAAATCTTGTCAAGGGTGTTTTTCCACTGACAGCAGCTCTTTAATTCTGCTTGTATAGTAATTCCAAATGAAATACATGGAAGTAGGACTGCATTTCCCTACAGGCCTACTGTGAATTGATTAACTTTTGCTGCTTGGATCAAGGCTCAAAGAATTAGGAGAAGGCACTGAAGCAATGCAAAGCCCTCATACTTGCAAAACTTCAAATCTAGTTATGGCTAACATTACAGGTGAACTGACAGCATCTTCTACCCATTACGTTATATATTCATAAATACAAGCCTAAACTGGTTCCTTCTTAAAATCAGCAACAAAAAAATGACTGGTATTTTCTAAGTAATAAACACACTTAGAAAATCCACCCTCAAATTTGCAAACCTCAACAAATGTCTTGAGTTTCAATCACTCATATGAAGCAGTTCCTTTAGTTTTATGGACCTGAATACTTATAGGATTTTGGAAATTTTCCATGTAATCTCAACTCTTGTTTCACTGAAATCCATTAACTACTGACGACTTTAATGATTAATTCACCTCAGCAGGCCAAGATGGTTCACGTCTTAAAATCCCTCTCTCATCCTACATTGCATGGAAACAGAAAGCTCAAATTTATTTTTGGAAATAAGTGTGTTTGAACATGACAGGCTGAAAGGTTATGAGCTGCGCAACCCAGCAAATAGGAACTTGCATGCAGAGGAGTTTTCTTGATGGCACGATGTCCAAGTATAGCTGACTTAGACTTCTGTGAAATTTTCTTCCCACTACATTGTGAAAAGAATGCTTTCTATTCTACTGCTTACAGAAAGGTATTCATAGTAATGAACTGCAAGTCAAATCTAAACAGCTACACTACAGGAAAAAGTCAAAGCAAACCACAGGGACCCACATTTTATGAGATCTGGAAGGGCACATGGATTTTGTAAAAAAAAATGTGGTTTATTATTCTTCCTTGAATCATACAGCCCATCCCAGTCAATATTGCAAAATATTCTGTACTTGTAAACTCCTGTTTTCACTTCCGTAAAACTGTCTGCAATGGAACAGTTTCACATCAAAAGTTTGTTAAGTTTAAGGAATGTTTTATCACCTATCTCTGAACTTGTATTCTAAGTGAACTATACCTTTAAGCAATGTAATTTCTAAACTGAAAGTGATTGTCAAACCATGCTAAAACAGCAACTAGTGACTAAGAGAATGAACTCTCAAACATTTTAAACCTTAAAAATAAATGGCTTCTGTCGCTTGCTTTAACTGTAAAGCACTTGAACCATGTTAGAAAAAAGGTAGACAGACTTTCCTACCCCATGCCCCTTAACCAAAGTGCAGAACTGAACACTGCTTGGAGATAAAAACTTAAACTTTATGAAGCATATAAAAGGAACTGTCCCAAAATAGTTAAAAATGACAGAGATGGCAAAGATGTTGGTCACTTTAGCTGAGTCTGGTGGTGCATGGACAACACAAAGCAGCAGCATGCAAACAAGCAGGATGCTGAAAGCCAAATACAGTTCCAATAAGCAACAGTCTTCCCCATCACAATGAAAAAGATGAGAACAGAATGTTTCCAAGTGAAATCAATCTAAAATTATGAGACTGAGTGCTTCCAATATTCCAACATTGGTTTAAATTCTAAGCAGACTACCTGGAAAAAAGGCTGAGATTTCACACAGTGTATACATTGAAATTAAGGACAAAGCTAACAAGGAAGTTAGTGATGACAGCAAAAATAATTCTTTAAATTAGTGACAATAAACCCAACGCAAATGAGTAATAGAGCACATGTACACATGAAATCAAAACATAAGCTCATAACAGACAATGCACTTGTCACATCTTTGTAAGAGCTGCTAGAAGATTATGATGTTTTTGCCTAAAGAAGATAGCTTCCAAATATGTTTCAACTGGGGTAAGATGATTCAGATGGTAAAAGAGCTGCTATTGAAAATAACAATTATATGCAAAGAGGTAAGTAATGGGAGTAAGAAAGCCAAAATAATAATTAGAAATCTTTCATAAAGTCCAGTAGTGTTACCAGCACGTGAGACATTGAGGAGTCAGGCAGGTTCATGTTTGCAAAGATCAAGCAAACCTGTTCCCCAAAAAGAGCTCTTTCCCAGAAGACTGTGGTCAAAGAGTACTCCACAACTTGGCTTAACACAGAATATTTTCAGGACTTCACGTAAAAGAGAGTTACTGTAGAAAAAATACAGTTCTACCATCGGATTTGGATATCACTTTGTAGATACATATGGCTGAGAGTGTTGTTTAGAGATGAAACTGACAGCAGAAGACTATTAGACTTGCCAGGAAGATACATTAATAGGTCTCACAGGGATGAGGATCATGGTTTAGCATGATCCTGTATAAAAACATGGGAAAAAAAAGAAAAGAAGCTATGGAAGGTTGTGTTCATAGTACCATTCCTCCCACAGAGAAGCCCAGGGGACTTATCAAAAGCTTAACAAATAAGAGGTAGAACTGTGATCAAATGTACAACAAAGCAGTTCTGATTCACTTTTAGAGGTTGCATTTTAGATGCTCAAATTAAAAAAATGCAGAACAGATGTCTGTACATAGCAACACTAAATTAGAGACCACTAGAGTTTGTAAATTATTTGACATTTCTTCACAGATGTATGTGATGACTGAAGCAGCCTTTAGATGAAGGTGCTCAGATAAAATTAGTTTAAATAAATGCAAGGGGATACTAACAGCAATGAGCTGATGGCAAGACAGATTCATCAGAAGCCAAAAAAGGAGGCTGCAGTGAGATGGGACATCTCTTACGAAGAAGGACAGTTCATGCATCAAGACCTCTGCTGTCAAAAGAGCCAGGCAAAAATTGTAGAGGGCTTTGTACAAATAAGCTGCACATGCAAAGTCTAACTAGTATATCCAAAGATAGGATGTGAAGAAAGGAAATGCTATTGTAAATCACCACAGGGATTTTATAAAAGGCATCTCCCACCCAAATGCTCCCTCCCTCTTCTCTTAAACTGTCAGTTCTCCACTTTCTGTTTGAGAGAAGTTGAGCAAACAAAAGTGTGTGAAAGTCAGACCACGGATAACTCTTGACACTCTAGAGAATTTATAGAATTGAAGACTATCTTGTTCAGCAAATTGTGGTTCAAGTGAGAAAGCCAAGTGGGGAAGTTCAGGCCAGCTGTTTCTCCAGCTGACCTTCACACAAAGCAGAAGTAGCATTTTCCACTGAACACTATCCAAGTGATCTCATTATTCTGCTTTTGAGATGGCTGGGAACCTGGAGATGGAATATCCATGATTGTTATAGTTCTCACTCATTGTGGACAAAGCACTAACGCATTCTAGCAAATGCAATGGCCAAGTAGTACAGTTTTGTAAGACAGACAGATAGTTTTATGGTAGCATTTACTTGGAAGCAGAAGCTAAGTCATATCCTCTCATCCCTAAGACATTGTTGGTCAAAAGGTCACAACAAAACTGGCAGTGTTAATGGCCTTATTTTAGAAAGCTGGAGGTCCACCTCTTCTAGGCAAGAAATTGGACTGTTTGATGGAAAGGTACACCTCGCTGCATGTTGGAGTGCTGTGGAAGAGGCAGTGTTGGCTAGCACAGCAGAAACAGTAGCACAAGTCTGTGCTGCGTACAGATGAACAAACCTCTCAAAAATTGTACTCTTCAGTTAATGTACACACGCAGAAATACACATATTGCAATCCATGAAACGTACAGTTTACCTGATCACTTTCTGTAATCCTTGAATTATATACTCAGTTGAATCTGACCACTAGAATGCAATGAGGAAAAAAAATGAAGAATAGAGATACAAGAATGAGATATTCTGAAGAACTGCAGAACTGTGAACACTTACAATGGCTG
This sequence comes from Aquila spilogaster, assembly GCA_024606505.1. Classification (NCBI taxonomy): domain Eukaryota; kingdom Metazoa; phylum Chordata; class Aves; order Accipitriformes; family Accipitridae; genus Aquila; species Aquila spilogaster. The sequence goes on from JANHGO010000039.1 coordinate 36,836,995, forward strand.
TGGCACAGATCAAACACATGTATGCAGTTCCCATTTCAGCCTTTCACATCACCATGAAAATGTGCCCAAAGTCAAGGTAAAATTCTTTCAGGCTAGTAAAATGGCTCAGAGCACGGGACTGGGATGTTGGACACATTCATAATCTTTCCAGCTCTGCTGCTTATGTTGTAGAGCATAAAAATTTCCCCATTTCTAGACAAGGAGTTATATTAGTTTCAAGTATAAAATGCTCAGAAATCTGCTGTGTCTTATGTCACACAACTCTGAGATTAGAGAGTACAAAAAAATACTACTATAAAATGCTTTATTTACCCTTCTTTTGAATGTCCGCAAAAGTGAAAGATTTAAAGTCTGTACAAACTTCTTAGTAAGGAATATGTCAATCTGTAGGTTTGATTTTTTTTTTAAAACAGAAACCACACAGAATTCTTTTTCCAGGGTCTAGCTAAATCTTGTCTGTACTGTAAGCTCTGTGCACATTTCTTTTTCCAGCTTGTGGGTACAGCTGGAACGATTTCCACAGGGCAAAAGAGGAGGTCAGAAACAGCAATGCTTCCTGTTTTAACGGTGACACTAGCTTGGCTCCATTGTTCAGATCCATGATTTCCTCATCCTCCTTTCTGTTGTTCCTCTAGTATGGAAATACCTCGTCATATCTGCTGAATGCTCAACACCATTCATCGCTCAGGGGCCAGTTTTTTAATCACTTAAAATTCCCTTACATGAGATACATCTTTGGTGCTGAGACTACGGTGTACAGAGGAAGAGGAAGGGGCAGGAAGAAGAAGGCACCAACAGCCTGAGAAAACAATTAATAGCCTTCACTGGAATCTCTGAACCTACCCTTCCTTAGCCAACTCCCTTCCTTCTTCTTTCTTTTGGAAATTTGTCCCAGTTGTGGTAAATGCAAAGCCACATATTGCTTCAGAAATATCAGTATTTAGGATTTGAATAATTTGCTTCATGCAAACAAAGAAATCTAGGAACACAGAGAAGGAAAAATAATGCTAGAGATACTGTATGTACAAGTTAGTGGTCAGGAATTTGAGTCCTAGCTGCACAATTAGTATAGCATAAACAGCACAAGCAGCATAACAGTTATCAGTTAATACAACTCTTCTTATGAGAACTTTTAGAAAACAAGCAAAAAATGAGACTGCGCAAAAGGTTTCAAGATACTTTCTCCTCTTATTTTTTAAATTTGGCATTTGCAAGGAAAATATAAGTTCCTATTTAAATTTCAATCATGGTACTTCTCTGAAACGTGGAAAGAAGTAATAGTGAAAAAAGTCAATTGAAAACAAAACAGGATAAAAAATAAAGCAGTTTTTCCTCTCTAAGTTTAGCCAAGTAAGTTTAAATGCTGTATATTACCATATATCTGTATTTTTTTTCCTCACAGGATCTCAACAGACTTTCACAAGCAGTAAAAAGTAGTATGTCTCTGCATCTTAATGAAATTCATAAGGAATAGATAAAAGTCTCTTCACATCCTGTAGGGTTAAATGCAGCTATATCTTGGGTGGAATAGAGCATGCTTCCAGCACATAGTAACACAGTCTGTCTAGTGAAAAGGCAGAATGCCATGTCCAATTAAAAAACAGAAGGAAAGGCAAATATGAAGATTGCATTTACCCTTGGTGCTTGACTACAAGTTCTCAGTTCTTTCTGGAAGACTAATCCCTGGCACTACAAAGAAAATGCCGTTGAGGGTGTCTGTACCATGCTTAAAATCTGCAGCACTGCGAATACCTCCTGCAGCACAGAGGTCCTGGGACCTCAGATGTTCATCACAGCCTTCTTGTGCATGCTCTGGACCATAGCTTAAGATATGAGATCACACTTTTTGCCAGATCCTCCATCAGAAAACCTAGGTCTAATTGGGATAGTGTATCTTTACTCCAAACCTTCTGTGATTGCTTTCATCACATATTTCACTACAAGTCAGACTTACCTTCATTTGATCATCATTATTAGGTGAAAGAGAAGTAGGCATATACTAATTCGGGCTGAAAAAAGCCTGGGTTGGATACAACAGGTAGATTTTCCACCTGTAAGCATATAAAAGTGGAAGCTCCACTGACAGGTACAATCTATTGATCTTCTTTTCATCCTTAGGGGAAAATGTGCCACTTTAAGCTCCAAACTGGGTATGAGATGGAGATAATCAGACATGCCTCACTGTTCACAGAACAGGGACAAGGTTTCCTGTAGTGTGACAAGAAGAGAGCAATGCAGTATGTGGATGCTTTGTTCCAGTCATGTTTGAAGACTGACATAATAAACTTTGGTTTTGGAAAGGTCCCTGACTTCATCTAGAACTGTAGATGCATCAGAAAGGCCTCACCATGCACCTCCCTGATGCACGCATCTCATCTTGAGATGATAGGTAAGGTATATGACTAAGACCACACTGCACTGCAAATGATAAAGATAAAATATAAAACTTTACTTTTGTGAACTTTGCAGTCCACAAAAAGACAGGATTATATTTCTTGCCCTTTTCTTGACACGGCAGTGTAAAAGATACTGTCTAACTGCAGGCTAGACCAGGTATGTACAACCCTCGGCACACCGGCTGCATGCAGCATGACTCAGCCCATCTTGCAGCCTGCCCCTGCCTCTCGCTTTCATGGTGGCAGCTCTTCCCTGCCAAGCAGCCTGGTTCAGTTCCAAGCGCGCTCCCATTGCTCAGCAACAACCAAACAGCGATATGCAATTGGCACTGCCCAGGCTAAAACCAGGGCATTTGGAAGGGCGCAGCACAATGCTAAGGCAAGTTGTGGCAAACGATTGTATGCATTTTGATACATTGGCTAAATACAGTCCTGTGAACAGCAAAAAATATGCAGCCTTGTTTTCCGCTTTGATAAAGGGATTTGAAAAGAGTTTTCAAGATTGCCAAAAAGATTATTGATTCCATGATTGACATGGAAGTGTGCATGAAGAAAAAGTATGTCAATGAATTCCTCAATGTGTAAAAAATTGCACCCACTGACATTCGTTGATGCTTGCTGAATGTTTCTGGAGAACGAACTGTGGATGTGAACACAGTGAGCGCACCATGGTGGGTGGTGTGTTTCAGCAGTGGTGACAGTGATGTGGAAGAGAAGCCATGTTCTGGATGGCCATGAAGATTTCAATAGATACGCAGGCTCTTGTTTGCCACTGGCGAAAATGCATAGGTAATGGTGGTGACTACACTGGAAAAAAATGCTTGTAGCTGAAGATGTGTTCTATGATATGACGTTATTGTACTCTTTGCATAAGTTGTAGTTTTCACAGAAATATATAGATGACATTATTTTTAAACTGACATATGTATATGTAGCCCAAGACAATTCCTTTTAAATCATTGCAGCCCAGCCATGTCAAAAGGTTGACAACAAAGGTGTGTCATTTAATTCCTCCATGTGGAAAAAAATTACATCCACTAACATACACTGACGCTTAGTGAAGGCTTATGGAGACCAAACAGGGCATATTGCCACAGTGAGGCAAAAGCTTACTATGATCTGTCAGGGCTCTGATGTTTACCAACGATCAATCTCCATGTCTTCAGTTGTGGAATCTATGGAGCTGCCTGGCAACCTTACCCAGTTCAAGCAAATAAGTACTGCTCAGCCCTTCACATGGCTTTGCATTTGGTTCTGCCCCAGTGACAGTATCAGATCCAGATCCAGATGGCTTTGCATGGAGACAGCTGGGCTGGGATAGAAGAGACTTCCCTACCCTCTTGGGACACAACTGCCACTCCCTCATAAGGGAGATCCCACTCAAGGATGAAGAGGCGGCTGGTGCCCATGTCCAGGGGGAAGACATTCTTTTCAGCAAGCAAAACGGCACAAGGGAGCCATTCCCAGAAAAGTAGCCTCCAGCACTCCCATCCTTCCTCCTCCTTCAAAACTGGAACAACACGTGGGCCATAGGCCCCAGCTCCCAACAACGCCATGTTTTGGTCACCATGGGACATTCTTAGATGACACCACAATGGTCTCCTGATGTCACAGGTCACCTCACAGCCCTGGGTTCCGAGCCCTATAAAAGGGGGACCCCGTGCTCAGAACCCCAGTCACTGAGCCAGAGACGCCAGTGGCTGCACTGAGCCCGAGAGCTGAGAGGTATTTTGTTGAGAAGGAGGCACGATGGATTGTCCTTCTGCAAAGGAGACAGTGCGAATGGAGAGGCTTCCCACCGTTGAGCCAATGGAGGTGGACCCTCCTGAGAGCAGAGAGGAGCCAATGGAGGTGGACCCTCCGGAGAGCACAGAGGAGCCAATGGAGGTGGACCCTCCGGAGAGCCGTGAGGAGCCAATGGAGGTGGACCCTCCGGAGAGCCCCGAGGAGCCCATGGAGGTGGATCCATCTCCACCAGGGCAGAGCCACCAGCAGCCCATGGCTCTCAGGAAGCGTCAGAG
>JANHGO010000039.1:36841511-36856772 GCA_024606505.1 Aquila spilogaster
TATTGCAAAATACTCTGTAACTTCCTGTTTTCACTTCCCTAAAACTGTCTTCAGACGATCAATTTCACATAAAAAGTGGTTGTGTCACATACACAAACCCCATATATTGCTTAGAGAGACAAACTCTAACTACATGGAGTGTATGAAAGGAATTTTCCAAAAATAGTTGAAAAGGGCAGAAATGGCAAAGATGTTTATTCCTTCAGCCCATTCTGATGATGCACAGGGGATACTCACCAGCTGAAACAACAAAGCAGCATGTAGACAAGCAGGGTGCTGAAAGTCCAAATGTAGTCACAACAACCTACAAACTTCCCCAGCACAATGCAAAAGTAAAAAATCAAATGTATCCAAGCAAAACCAAGCTAAAATTATGATACTGCATGTTCCTGGTATTCCTACATCAGTTTAAATTGTAAGCAGACTACCTGGAAAAGAGGCTGAGATTTCACTCAGTGCTTACAACACGGAAGTTAGCGACGACAGCTGAAATAAGTGAATTCTTTAACTTGGTGGCACTAAAACTGGCACAAATGAGTCATAGAACGGATGCACAAGGGAAACCAAAACATGTGCCCACAACAGACAATGCACCGTCATATCCTTGCAAGAGTTGCGAAAAGATTATCAGGATGGTTCTTGCATAAAGAAGATCGTTTTCAAATATGTTTCAGCTGGGATAAAATGATTCAGATGGTTAAACAGCTGCTGCTGAAAATAACAATTACATGCAAAGAAGTAAGTAATGGGAGTAATAAAGCCAATGGAATAATTCTAATTCTTTCCTAAAGTGCTACGGCCCATGTTAACAGCATATTAGATATTGAGGAGTCAGGCAGCTTCACCTTTGCAAAGATCAAGCAACTCTGTGCCCTATAGAGGGCTCCTTCCCAGAAGTCAATGAAGTATTGCATAACTTGGCCCAACCCAGAATATTGTCAGCAGTTTGTGCCAGAGAGAGTTACTGGAGAAAAAATACGGTTATATCACCAGATTTGGACACAACTCAGCAGATACAGATGCTTGAGAGTGTTGTTTAGAGATCAAATTGCCAGCAGAAGACTATCAGAGTTGCCAGGAAGATATGTTAATGTCTTAACACAGTGATCAGCATCATCATTTATCATGTTTTTGTATAAAAACATGGGAAAAAAAGGAGCAGAAGCTACAGAAGGTAACAATCATAGTACCACTTCTCCCACAGAAGAGCCTGGGGAACTAACCAAAAACTGAAGAAAGAAGAGGTAAAATTCCAATCAAATGTATAACAAAGCTGTTCTGGTTCACTTTTACAGGTCATATTTTAGTCCCCCAAAATTTAAAAACTGCAGAACAGCTGTCTGCACCTAATGATACTAAATGAGTTAGGAACCATTGGAGTTTGTAAATTATCTGATGACTTATCTCTACAGTCTCTTAGATGTGTGTGATGACTGAAGCAACCCCTAGATGAAGGTGCTCTGATATAATTAGTTTAAATAAATGCAACCCCTAGTAATAGCAACAAACTGGTGGCAAGACTATTTCATCAGGAGCTAAAGAAGGAGACTCCAGTGAGAGGGGACATCTCTCACATAGAAAAGCAGCTTATACATCTAGATCATTGCTGTCAAAAGAGCCAGTCAAAATAGAAAAGGGGGATCTGTAAAAAAGTTGTACACCCAAGGTCTGATTAGTATATCCAAAGATATGATTTGAGGAAAGGAAAAGGTATTGTAAATTCCCACAGGGATTTTATAAAAGCTGTCTCCCACCAAATGCTTTTGATGCATATTCTTGAGCTGTCAATGCTCCACTTAAGAGCATTGCCACTTCCTTACTAGTACCTCCATGCAGCACGGAAATAAGACAGTTGCACAGGCATAAGATAAGTTTTATCCGATGCCCACAAATAAGCCAATTACATGCCATCTTCATAGCAGGAGTCAGAATGAATAATTTATAATGCGGATTTTCATGAGTTCATGTCCAGGATTCCATGTCACTAGGTCAAAATGCCTATTTGTCTTTCAAGAGCACTTGAACTGTTTGAAACAAATTGAGTAAACTAGACAAGTCACACAAAGAGCTGTGAAAGACAGACCACTGATAACTCTTGACATGCGAGAGTGTTTCTAGAGTTGAAGAATTTATCTTGATAAGCAAATCATGATTCAAGATCCTGGAGACAAAGCCAAGTGGGGGAAATGTAGGCCAACTGTGTTTCCAGCAGACCTTTACGCAATGCAGAAATGGTCTTTTCCACTGAAAACTGTCCAAGTGATTTCATTACTCTACTTTTCTTCTCAGATGTCTGGGAACCGGGAGTTGGAGTGTCCATGACTACTACAGTGCTCACTCATTGTGGACAAAGCAATGACATATCCTAGCTGTTGTAACCACCAACCAGTACAGTTTTGCAAGACAGACAGACGGACAGCTTTTTGGTAGTATTTTCTAGGAAGTAGGAGCTAAGTCATGTCCTCTCACCCCTAAGGCATTGTCAGTCACAAGGTTACAAGAAAACTAAACTGGCAGTTCTAATGACCTTATTTTAGAAAGCTGTAGGCTGATCTCTTCTAGGAAGAAGACCAATATTGCAGATTGTTTTATGAAAAGGAACAAATATTCCTTGTTGCCTGTAGGAGCATTACTAAACTGGCACTGGTGGCTTGCTTATCAGGGAAGAGTAGCAAAGAGGTCTGTGCTGCACACAGTATGCTAATAGACAAGCAAATCTCTCCAAAATCTTACTTTTCAGTTATGTACACAGGCAGAAACAGAAATATTATAATCCATGAAATATATATTCAGTTTAATCTGATCACTTACTGCAATCCATGAAATATACATTCAGTTGAATCTAACCACTAGAAAGCAATGAAGAGAAAATGAAGATTGAAGATACAAGGATCAAATATACTGAAAAACTACAGAGCTGTGAATGCCTGCCATGACTGTGGCATAGGTGACTACCCATAACTGTCACTATAGATCAAACATATAGATGCAGTTCCCATTTCAGCCTTCCATCATACAAGGAAGCAGTGCCCAGAGATGAAGCCAGAGCAAAATTCTTTCTGACTCGTAACACTGCCTAGAGCACTGGACCAGGGTACTGGACATGTTCATAATCTTCCCAGATCTGCTACTGATGTGTTGGAGCCTGGAAAGTTGCCCATTTCTAACCGAAGGAGTTATACTGGTTTCAAGCATAAAATGCTCTGAAATCTGCTGATGAAGACTCTAAGAATCGCATGTTGCAATTCTGAGTTACGATGGTACAAAAAAAACTATTGAAAATGCTCTGTTCACACTTCTTTTGAATATCCACAAAAATGGAAGAAGATTTAAAGCCTATAAACTTCTTATTAAGAAGTATGTCATTTGGAAGTTTGGAATTTTTTTAAACAAAACCCACAGAGAATTCATTTTTCCCAGAGCCCAGCTAAGCCTTGCCTATACTGCAAGCTCTGTGCATTTTTTGGTTTCCTAACTTGTGGCTACAGCTGGAACAGTTTCCACAAGACAAAAGAGGAGGTCAGAAACTATAACGCTTTATGTTTTAACGGCGATGCTAGCTTGGCTCCGTTGCTCACATCCATTATTTTCTCCTCCTCCTTTTAGTTATTTCTCTAGTGTGGAAACACCTCTTCATCTTTGCTGAATGCTCATGCTGTTCATGGCTCAGAGGCCAGTTTTCTCTTTGAAGCACAGATCAGTTCTGTGGAGACAGGTATTTCTCAGGGAATGTTACAAAAAGTGGACGCATCCATCCCTCTCAGATGGGGTAGTAATGATCTGCAGCACAGACAGGTTGTCCTTTTTGCAGAAACTTCAGCTGAATGTTTCTGCTTTCTCCCTAGAGCTACTGCCTCACGCCCCTTCTCGGTGTCTCCGTGGCTTCTCTCCAGTGCGAACACTTTTCTCTCTGCCCCAGTGCCAGTCCAGTGCTGCTCCTCAAGGACACGGCTACGCAGTGCGTGCAGTACCTTGGCGGATACTGGAGACAACTTCACACCGACTGACCCCTGGCTCTGGGAGAAGTCTAGTCGCAGCACGGCGGCATTCAGACAGGGCCACTGCCTCAGCGTCTCCCCAGACTCTCCAGCAGCTTTGGCACTTGTACCCACAATCTTATCACAGAGGGCAAGGAGGGGTAGGAAGAAGGTGGCACCAACAGCCTCAGAAAACAATTAATAGCCTTCACTGGAATCTATGAAACCCCCCTTTCTTAGCCAAGTCCCTCCTTCCTCCTAGAAATTTGTCCCAGTTGTAATAAATGCAAAGCCATTAATTGCTTCAGAAATCTCACTGTTTATGATTTAAATAATTTGCTTCATATGAACAAAATGATCTAGGAACACAGTGAAGAAAAAAGAGGACTAGAGGAACTGTATGTGTAAGTCAGTGGTCAGAGATTTGAGTCACAGCTGTGCAACTGATGTGACAGTTGGCACAAGCAGTCTAGGCAAACGATCTGTTAATATAGCTCTTCTTATAAGAGATGCTAGAAAAACAAATTGAGTTCAAAAAGATTCTAGATATCGTCTCCTATTTTGTTGTGTTTTTTTTAATTTGACATTTCTAAAGAAAATGTGAGTTCATATGTAAAATTCAATCACAATACTCTTCTGAAATGTAGAAAGAATAAATAGTAAAGAAAACAGGCAATTGACAAACAAACCTGATGCAGTTTTTCCCCTCTAAGTTTAGCAAAATATTTTCAAATGTTGTAAATTAACACTTATCTGTATTGTCTTGCCTTACAGGATCTCAACAGGCTTTCACAAACAGTAAAGAATAGGATGTCTCAGCATCTTAATGAAATTCATAAGGAACTGATAAAAATCTTTACACATTCAGTAGAGCTAAATACAGCCATTTCTTGGATGGAATATGGCATACTTTCAGCAAGTAATACTGCAGTCCATCTAGTGAAAAGGCAGAATACCACGTCCTATTGAAATTTAGAAGGGAAGGCATATAGGAAGATTACATTCACCCTTGCTATTATTATGTGTTTAGGTAGCTAATGATAACATTCTTGTTATTAGTAATGACTAGAAAATCTCAGTTCTAATTTCACTCTGGAATACTAACCCCTGGCACCAGAATGAAAATATCATTCAGGAGAGATGCTGGTGGAATCTGTGTCACTGTGAATACATCCTGCAAGCACAGATACCATCCCAGGACCTCACCTGTCCATCCCAGCCTGGCTGTGCATATTCTAGACCATAGCTCAAGACCATAGCTCAAGATTAATGAGATCACATATGCTTGCCAGACCCTCCATCAGGAAACCTGGGTCTAATTAGAGTAGCGTATCTTTACTCCAACCCTCCTGTGATTGCTTTCATCACATGCTTTCACTTTTCCCCACTGCAAAAGTCAGACTTACCTTCATTTGATCATCATTAATGGGTCAAAGAGGAGTAGATATAATCTACTAATCATGCTGGGAAAAACCTGGGTCAGTTGTCCTTAGGGACTGCAGCTAAACTTTCCAACCGTAAGCACACAGAAGTGGAAGCTCCTTAGACAGACACAATCTATTGATCTCCCTTCTACATTCAGGAGAAATGTGCAACTTACACCTCCAAGCTTGGTGTAAAATGGCAATAAATAGCCGTGCCTCATTGCTCACAGCACAGGGGCATTCTTTCTTCAGTGGGACAAAAAATGGGGAATGAGGCATGGTGATGCTTTGCTCCAGTCATGTTTGAAGATAAGGGATATGAGGAAAATACACATGCATACACACATGAACATTGCTAACACTGGAAAAATAAACTTTGCCTTTGGAAAGCTTCCTGACTTCATCTAGAAGTGCAGAGACATCACAAAAGCCTCATCCACATACCCTCTTCCAGAACACATCTCATCTTGGGACAATATATAATGTGTATGACTAAGAGCACAGTTCACAGGGAATGTAGATAAAACACATCTTACTCATTACTGTTGTGAACTTGTAGCCCACAAAAAATGGGATTGTATTTCTTGCCCTCTTCCTGGCACCACAACGTACAAGCTCATGTCTATTTACAGGTTAGAGGAAGCATAGCTCCAAGTAGATGCTGAAGCAGCCATGCTGTGAAGCACAGATACATTTCACATGCTCACTCTGTTTAGTCATATGTTATTTTTATACTGAGTTAGAATGAAATCTGTCCTAAAAATCATTGATGTGCAGTTGCCGTTGCAAATGTGGTAGTATGCTGACAGCACGCTTCAAAATGTCCCTGAAAAGGAGCAGGCTGTAGGAGGAAAGAGTAAGTTAGAAGGATACAAGAGGCCCAGGAAGGTGGCAGGTGGTTCAAGAAAGTAGAGAGCCTTCATGTGTGCTATAGCATCATTTATTTCACTGTAATGAAGAAGAAACTTGCAGTGTGTGACCTGCTGTGTCTTTCTGAGATCTCAGGATGCAATTGTGGCCAATATTGAAACTTCCATTGACTTCAGCAGGATAAAGATTTTACCCCAAGCCAATTTACAAGAGATTTATTTTGAGTGAAGTGGAACTAAGGACAACAGAAAATGACATGTCCCTAGCATTAAGCAGCTAGAAGGGATCCCCAGCCACCTCAGAAGAACTGAGAAATAACCATCTCCCTTTTACATCAATGCACATATATTAGACATGTCTTAATTTGAAATGATGGCAAGAAGAAAAGTCTCTGGGAAAAATAAATTCCACAGGGCAGCAAGAGACATAAACAAAACTTTTCAAATTAAAAGCTTCTGAATATTGTCTTCTTTCTGGTTTCAGAGCCCCATAAATATAATCTGCCAAACTTCTAGAAATCATTTTGTACGCTAATAAAAACTTGGTTTGCTTTTCTCTTGTGTATATATTCCTATTCAATTCAGCTTGGTGTAAACTTAGGATGAGAAAACAAATTATTTTCATCATAAATATATAGAATATGGAAAGTAATCACAACAGGCTTTATAAAAATAGAAAAATGAAAAAGAAATACACGGGGAGAATAACATTGCATAGAATTGGTAAAAATGAAAACTGAGAAGGTATTTGCTTCCCTAAAATTAGAAACTATTTTCATCAGAAAACTGAAATATTCTCAGTTTTATTCTGGCTTTTTGACTTGTTTTAACATCAGGAGTGAAATACTGCACCCTCCAAATGGCACGAAGTATTTAACACTGCACTGCTTGTTACATTTTCTATGTTTTCCTCACACAAAACAACCAAAAGCAACTGAGAAAATAACATAAGGCAATACAGGCAGAAGTACCATCTTATCCAATGGAAATATGAGCTATCAGAGAAAGAAAATTTATATTTGCTAAGTATCAATAAAAATGGCAGCTCCTGTGAAATAATTTGAATGCCTACTGAAGTCTGTCTTTTTGTTGTTGCTGTCACTGTTCTCTTTTCTTTCTATTCCTTGCTTGATTTGGGCTTTCATGTCTCATGAGTTAATGCTTAATGAGAGATATAAGATATCCCAGATACATAAGGAAATGCATATTAGATCATTTGCATTATAATAAATAACATTTAGGAAAGTTCTTGGGAGAGTTTTTTGAAGACACCACCTCCGAAATCTGTGCAGCATCTAGCTTGATCAGGCCAAAATTACACAAGTATCTTTTCCTTGCTGTTAGATGGAGCTAACTAGGGGATACTACCACATTAGGGAAAAAAAACCCGCTTACACCAGTCTTGTAACACTCTTTTCCTTGCGAATAGGAGACAGGGGCAACTACTCTGGGGCTTTCCACTCCTCTAGTACCTGTTCCTGCCTGCCTGCAAGCCCTCACCCACCGCACCCAGGGGGAACTAAAAGCAGCACGGATGCCTGGACAGTGAAGGCTGCAGCAGAAGAGGAAGGCACTGGAGATGGGTTACCTGCACGAAGTTTACTCAGGCCAGAAGAAAACATGTCCGGATGCTAATAAGTCATTTAATGTGGATCCAAATCGTAGCATGTGGCAGGTTTGGGGGAGTAGAGGCTAACCTGCATACCTAGGTCTGGGGTGTGGCAAGACCAAAGAAATCTGCTTTTTAAGGCCCTATGAAGTATTTCTTCTTATGAATGATTAAAAAAGGATATGTTTTCTGTGGAAGTTGTTATAGTGAAAACCAGCCTTTTCTCATTAAAAAAAAAACCCCACAGTGCTTTACTCTTAAAAAAACTCATGGAGATACTACCACTGTTCTCTGATTGCAGTAACTGTTGGTTTAGAACTTTTTCATGGTGATTACATTTTCCTACTGAAAAAATTAAGTTCATCATTCTTACTTTTCCAGAGGTAAGCTGAGGTATTTAATGCTAACATGAAACTTACAGTAAGCATGAAGTATAAATGACAGTACGTGATCCACAGCAGTATAAAATAGGAAGCATGACAAGTTTTATAGTGGACTTCTGTACTTTCTCTCATTCTTCATTTTTACTCACATCTCAGATGCTAGCCAGATAAATTTGCACCTCTCTTCAAGACTTTTCCTTCACTGTCTCTTAATAAAACATGGCTGTCTATAATTTGCTAAACTGCTTTTGTTTAAAAAATCTATAGTCATACAAGCTTATAAATTTGTTTTTCATATTTTCTACCACAAAATCTTCACATAAGTAAGACAAGATGCCTCATGAGACGTTTTATAGCCACTGAGAGGCTAGTAGTTTTTATTTAAAGAAAATAATCAATTGTTTCACTATAAGCCATCATTTATGTAATGACCTAGTCAACCTTTTTTTTTTTTTTTTTTCTCCTTGTTTAATTACAGCAAGCTGTTTGCTTCATTATTCCCTATAGCTTTGGGAATATTTACTACTGCAAGTCTCCTATTCCTTTTATGCTCCTGAAAGGAACCTTCTCAAGTGTGTTCCAAGGAGTCAACCAGTGAGTTCACTAATCCCACTCCTGCTTGTAGGTTAAAGAAACATTGCTAAGGAATTTAAGGGTGAAAAAGCTGTTTGTCTTCACCAAAGCAGTGTGAAGTTTGCATGTTATCCTGCCTGGGGACATTAAACAGCACTGCTAATCTATAATACTAAAAGATATTGGGAAGACTTAAAAATTGGGTGATGTGAAAATGGTGAGAAAAGATGTAATGATTTATATGTTGTTTCACGTACATCTAGAGAGATAAAGAGGGAAGAATGCGAAAACATACATTCATAAAGAATTCTTTTGCCATAGAAAATACAATTTTTTCTTGAGGATTTTTTCTTTTTCTCTGCTATTCAACCATTCTGCTATAAACAGAAAACAGACCTTTGGGGAAAAGGGGTGGGATTGTGTGGGCTCTTTTATGGGGGGGCAAATATACTAATATTTTGATAGAAGTGTTACCACTTATTCCATATATCAATCTTTCTCTGGCATAAAACTGAGAAAACAGTATTTCTTCCAAGCTATGAAGATATTCCCAAACAAGAATAATGCTGGCACTAGGTATCAGTTCATAAATAAAGATAGACCGTAATAACACCTCAAATTCAACAGTTCACATCCGAATAGGAAAGAAAAATAACTAGTAGGAATCACTACATATTGCCAACTCAAAGAATTGGAAGTATAGGAGGCCTCATAAAGGTCATGAGTGAACAAAATACAATGGAGTCAAACATGTTTCTACTTGAGGTCATAGTTCTGAGCTTTTCAAGATTCATGTTAGCAAGTTCTTCTCTATAACCATGCAAATTAGAAAATTTTGTTTTTAAAGGGAATTCATGTTGCCGTATTACCTGAAACACTACAAAAATATCATACTTGTAAGATGTAATGTATTATCTAGACAGGGATAGGGCTTGCTATATATGTAGAATTTCTCATTAAGAACCCTATATATCAGACATACCCTGGCAAGAAAAGAGCTCTTTTATGTAATTGGGAAGAATTGTGCACAAATTCATTTCCATGAATGAAAAATACATGCTTTGATATTCACAACCCACAGAAAATCCTCCAACACGAGCACCTGAAAATGGGGAAGGAATTGGAAGTAATTCAGTCCTTTCAAAATCACGTTTATCTTGGCTGCTCTTCAAAGATGTCAAGAGTCAGACATGGTCCTTGTGTAGGTGGAAGACCAAGCAGGAAGGAGATGAGCCATTTAAGAACACGACAAATGGAATTCATCACACAGATGCAACCAACACGTATAGCAGTTCAATATGTGTACTTGTTCTGATGCAATCTTTTAACGAGGCAGAGCCTCAGCTGGTGTACAGCTGTCATAGTTCAGCTGAAGGCCCCTCGAAGTGACAGCAGCACCCTTCACAACTCTGCTCCTGCTTCTGAACTCCGCTACTGAAAAGTGTGGCTGAGGTACCTTGAGTGCTTTTTCCAGATGTAACTTCTATAATGAATTCTTTCCGTGCACCCATTTGAACCTAGGACTACCATTCACATAAGCAAATGAAACTGGTGCACCTGTGAGCAGTTGGTTGTTTTGTACATAATGGTGCATGAGAAATTGCTTTTGAAAATGAATCCTTTGAAAAATTTTGTTTTCAAAACAGTTGTAAAGGCTGAACTAAAGGCTGGTGTTGAATTTTCATGGTTTAAATTGATCACGTTCTGGTTCACCACAGAGATTGTCATGATGAGTTTGCATTCTATAACCCATTCCACTTCTTGATCTTAATGCTTAGCAGGGAATTTGGAGTGACTATGGAAACCTGAAAACCTCTATTAGGAATAGAATAACATCTACTAAGCATTTTCTCTCCTTTTTGCATAGAAGCTGCATATGTAATATGACTGAAATGAGGCAGCCACTAGGGTATGCAAAACATTACACAGGCATAATTCATATTTCATGAGATCCCTCACAGAGAATGGAATGGTTAAAGGGAAGAGTAAGTTATATTAAATATTTAAGAACCTGCTACATTCCATAAAAGCCTTAGCAATGCAGTAAGCAGCTAGTAGATGCTTACTGTTGTTCTTGTGCTCTTAAATTACTGTTTAACTATTTAGATTAGGATAAAAATAATGCAGATGGCAGAAAGCAAGCAGTGGAGTCTAACGATGGAGAAGAATGAGGTGGTATCTTCTGAGAAAGAAATTTATTGTTGAGCAAATAATTGCTACTCCTAGATAAAAAGCTAAACAAGTGTATTTTTTACTTAAATAATGAGATCCTTGACTGAGAATCAAGTCAAAGGATCCCACAGAGATCAAATATGCTACCAGAAGTCATTGACACTTTTGCTTCTATTTCACTTGGGCTTTTTGCAGAATGGAGACATGACAGGTTCTGTGGTGTTTTGAAAACATTCTTGTTTTAACTGGAACATTTGCAGTATCAGAGACCAAAAAGAACAGTTTAGCTTTTAATAATAAATCCATCATCTTTTCCTCAGTTGATCAAATTTTGTACTGAATTATTTTTTAAGATCATGTTCTAACTCAGGATGTGATTTAACTTCTTCATTAAATACTTTTAGTATTACCCAACAATGTTTGTGGTCCTTCGATAGTGTGTGTGTTATGTACAGCACACATGCATGAGGAAAAGTATTAACTACCCGAAAGTAAACATATTAAAAATGACCTAGGTATTGAGAAAAAAATTCTAAGATTGGTGCTTTTTCATGTTTTCTTGTCAAAAATTAGCCAATCTGGAGCTAAAGAAATATACTTTTGACATTGCCACAGCTTGTACATATGAAGCACAAGGAATGAAGTAGCTGCCGTGTTTATATGAAACAAGCTGCAAGAATTGTACACAGGTCTTCCTAGCCGCCTTGGGATAGTCACCCTGGCAGCTGTGCTCTGGTTTCCTTTATACTGTTTGTTTGAAGCCAGAATTGATTGAAAGCTAGAGCAAATGTCTGAGAGAGTGTTAAACAAATTTCATACTCTTGTGAACTTAAGAAGTGAATGCAGGGATTTCCTAAATGCCAGCTTCCTCCAGAGTCTGAGAACCTTTCTTACTTCCCCAAAGGTCTTGTTTAGGTTTCTGCAAGAAGAGATATCCTACGGTGTGGTAATCAGAATTAATAAAGCCAGCATAAAGATGGACCATGGCTTTCTACCACAAGGGGACAGAGGAGCATAAAATTCTAATAAATAAAGCTTAGAGAAACCAATTGCTTCTCCCCACTCCCCCCAGCCTCTTCTTTTTTCTCCTTTCTTTGGAGCAGCCGCAATTTGTTGTGGATTTCACCATTTTACATTGCACACTTTTAACAATATACCGCAACAACAGTGCCTAATCTCTTTCTTATGGCCAAATGCCTCAGTGGAAGGGAATAGGAGGAAAGGAATGAATTAGCTGGCACTGACAGGAATAGTTTGGCAGCCTACAGTCAGCCATTTGTTCATTCCTTTTTCATTCCAACAGAACTGAAAGGCCTTTGCTGATCAGCCCACCGAGGGACTGCAACAGCGGACCACGATGGTCTCCACCTACCCATCCTGGTGGGGATGCACCCATACTGCACCACGGGACAGCCTTTGGGCTTAGTACCAGCATGCTGCCTGGAGCACCGCGATCTTCTCAGGGCCTGGGCTTACGGAGACTAACATTTATATACATAGCAGAAAAATTCTTTGGTTTCAACACTTGTACGTTAGGTGAGGTACAAATACCTCAGAAAACTAAAATAATCTTGGCTGGGATGTCAGCCACAAAGACCAAGTGCAGACAGGCAACAGCAGGTGAGGACAAACAACAGGAAGGCGGAGAGATGACAAGGACCGATGAAGGTGAAATCTTCAAGACAGCAGGGCTCCTCAGACTAGCTTTTCCTTTGAGAAGAAAACTTCCTATCCCATCCCCCAGTTGCCTCCTCACTTTCTTCCTTCTCCCTTCCCTCTGTCACTCCCTTTCTACTTAGGTTGCTACGGCTCATCCATCCATCCTCTTCCCCAAATCTCACCAACACTAAACGATATCATTTGTAATAGCCTTGTTATAACTGTACTTAGTTTGACTGCAGATAAAACAATCCAGGGTTATGGGACCATAGCTGAGGTGACTTTGAGAACATTTATATACACATCATTTTGTTTTATTAATCCCTAATTCTAGACTTATATTTGTAGAAATAATATCTGCACCACAGTTATGTCAATATCATAGGGCTAGTACCACACCTAGGCCAATATTTTGTTTGGATTTCTAGAGCCACAAATTACAGATTATAATGATACAGGAAGAAAATTATTTTCTGTTTTCATGCACAAACTGTCATTTTTGTTGGAGCTGTTAACATAAAAGAAGACTAGAAAAGATGGGAATGGGCTAATATGCATTCATTATTGGGATACTCTAAGGAACCGAAAATAAGGATTTTTGTATATTTTTTTGTCCATATTGGAGATTTTACATTTTCTAAATAATTGAAATTGTTTTGACAGTTTAGAAACTGATAGCTGTAGGAAAAAAATATTCAGCAGAAGAGGTATAATGTCTTACAATATTTAGGCTGACAGTGAAAAAAAAAATTACACTTATAGTTGCTATTCTGCACTGTAAATTGCCTGACTTACAACAGTGCAATCATTCACAGCATGAAAAAGTTAGTCTTTGCAGGATGGGCGTCCTCTTGCTGACAGGCAGAGCTGAAAATGAAGGAGTTTGTGTCCAAATGCAAATATGATTATATGCTCATTATTTCAATACTGCATGTGTGTTCCAGGTGGCAAACACTTCTTGTGTTTTGCTCAACTCTCAGTAACAGGAAGATGAGATCTCCCAGGGAAAAAAATCGGCAGTTTTGCATAACTCTTCAAAAATCTACGCTCAGGGAAATTTTTTCCACAAAGATGACCTTTCTTTCTGATGTCAATAGGCATAACTTTTATTACCCCACCCCCCGCAGAACTAACAGAACAAGGCAACACACAAGACAAAACATGCAATCAACAAACAATCAATCAGGCCTATCGGACATAATTTATGTAGAAAATTGAAATTTTTCCAGGTCTGCTTTAGAAAGAAAGGTAAACTTTAAAAGATTTATCCTACAGTTGGAAAGGTGAGGCAAATACATCTCATACTTAAGTTCTTGTGACAAAGGAAGTATTATTTTTCAGGGAGAAAAAGAGATCATCCTAAAAACGATGGCAGATTTGTCCATCTTTCTCAGTAGTTCAGAGATGGAAACTATTGATCTCTGGTGAATGATGGCCACAATGTTTTCATGGATGAAAGTAGTTTTGTTTAAGAATTTTGGAAAATACTTGTTAACTCTGTAAGTACAATATTAAGTGGTGGATACTTCAGGAAAAGATACTCAAGTAGAAAATCCAGACAAGTCCTATTTAACCACTGTGCCACAGAAGGTGAGAACAGCATTCCCTTAGGATGGGTGACAATTTAGAAAAAGCCAGATTTCAGTAGCAGTGCGTATCTCTAGAGCATAAACTCTTCAAAGGAGAGGAAAAAATAACTGGGAGGGAAAATAGTAACTAAAATAAAAAATAATTAAATCATCTTCATTCCTGCCAGTCTGCAGTTCGTTTTGGCTGATTGCTAGAGGAGAGCTTTACTTGCAGCGTCAGCTAGTGGCTATGGAAGAAACTGATTAAAGCATGAGAACGCAGGGTTTGATTTTCCTGGAGCGAGTACTTGAAAGCTGATGCCATGGACTAGCATGGGCAAGCAGCTTCTGATAAAACTAATCTGCTGGCTATAGCGGAACATCACAATCTTCCTTTGCTGTTTTTCACCCAGCCCCTCAGTCATTTCTGTGCAAGGTTTCCTTTCCTGCCTTTTGATATTCACTTTCTGATCTTGGGCAAGTCACGTAATCTCTCTGAACAAGATTTTAATTTTCATTTGCATCTTTTTATTTCTTTCCTTCTGTGGCAGTTTCCATAGACTCATTCAGATCTTCAGCTGAGGACCCAGCCCTTATCACAGCCAATATTATTTTTGTTATTTGTACTTACGTCAGCTCTAAAGGAGACCAACTAAAGCTGAAGGCTCCATTTTGCAGACTTCTCTGTATGAAGACAAAACAAAGAAAAGCTGCTGTGCTCTGATGAAATTTCAGGTTAAGCAGTGTATTGGGTTTGTGCGGCAAGGTTCTGGTAGTGGGGGGGCTACAGGGGTGGCTGCTGTGAGAAGCTGCTAGACGCTTCCCCCGTGTCCAATAGAGCCAATGCCAGCCGGCTCCGAGATGGACCCGCCACTGGCCAAGGCTGAGCCCATCAGCGACGGTGGTAGTGCCTCTGGGAGAACAGATTTAAGAAGGGAGGAAAAAAAAAAGCTGCACAACAGCAGTTGGGAGAGAGGAGTGAGAATACACGAGAGAAACAACCCTGCAGACCCCCAGGCCAGTGAAG
>JANHGO010000039.1:36856872-36875942 GCA_024606505.1 Aquila spilogaster
TTCTTCAGGGACTGGCATCCTCTGAGCTGCTGTGCCGTGGCAACAGGAGGAGTCCTGAGGAGGGACCTGAGCTGCCCAGGGACGTGAAGAGGTGTCAAAGGACGTGTCCTGCTGAAAGCCTAGAAGCACACATCCCTTTAGCATGGACTGCTTTCCCCTTCCTCATTTTAATTTGAGGCTTTACTATAACCACCCAGCAGATGGGAATACAGGAGCATAACTTGTTCAATTTCAGTCTAGCCTTTTGCCTCATTCTAATGTTGAGAATAAATTATGCAGTCCTCTGAAGGTTTGCCAGTATTTTACACTGCATTATTTGTTACTTATTTATATTTTCCTCACATACAGAGATAGGGAAGGAACTGAGAATATAAAATAAGTTTATAAAGGCAGGTTTACCATCTCATCAAATTGAAATATGAGATATCAGAGAAACAGAAATTATAATTGCTAAGCTTCAATAGAAATGAGAGGTCATGGAATAATTTGAATAACTACTGAAGTCTTTTTGTTGTTTTTGTCTTTGCTTCCTATTCCTTGTTTGATTTAGGCTTCTCCATTTCATGAGCTGAAACTTAATGTGAGATGCAAGATATTCTACATAAAGCACAACATGCATATAAATCTATCTATATAATATATATAATATATTATAATATATTATATTTGGACTGGAATAAATCATGATTCGGAAACATCTTGGGAGAGATTTCTGAAGACACTGCTTCTGAAATTTTTGCAGCATCTAGCTTGATTAAGCCAACATCATGTATTTTTGAGGTCAGTTACCTGTAAGATGTTCATTCTATTTACTAGAAAGCACATCAGGGTGCTAATAACTTATTTACTATGGATCCAAAATGTAGCAATCTGCAGGTTTTAGAAAGTTGAAGCTAACCTGTATGCTTGTGTCTGGTCTGTTGCAAGACATAAGAAATACAAGTTTTTAAACCCGATGAAGTATTTCTTCTTATAACTCATAAAAAAGTGTATGTTTTCTGTGCAAGTTATAGTGAAAGTCAGCATTTTTTCGTTTTAAATAAGAAAATGTTGCTTCAATCTGTACAAAATTCATAGAGATAATTATCACTGCTCTCTGATTGCATAAACTTTCACTCTAGAACTTTTTCATGGTGATTACATTTTTACACCAAAGTTAAGTTCATCACTCTTACCTTTCTAGAGATAAGGTATTTAATGCTAACATGAAAGTTACAGGAAATATGAGATCTGATCGATAGTATGTGATCAGCACAGTAACAAATAGGAAGCATGGTATTTTATAGCCGGTGAGCAGTTATTCTTTTTTATTTTAAAAATGTTTATCAACTTGTCATTTATGCAATGACCCAGTCAACCATTTTATATATATATATATATTTCTTGCTTATCTACAACAAGATGCTTGCTTTATGTTTTCTTATAGTCCCATAATATTTACTACTGCAAGCTTCCTATCCCCTTCATGCTCCCAAAAGGAACCTTCTGAAGTACTTTCTAAATGCAAGAACTGTTGACACCATGAAAAGAGTCAACCAGTGAGTTCACTACTCCCATGCCTACACGTAGGTTAAATAAACATTGCTCAGGAACTCAAGGGTGAAAAAGCAGTGTGTCTTTACGAAGGCCCTGTGAAGTCTGAACGTTATCCTGTCTGGAGACATCAAGCAGCACTCCTAAGCTATAATATTAGAAGACACTGGGAAGACTAATAATTTGAGTAGCATGAAGACAGTGAGGAAAGAGATAATGATTTTTATCTTTTCTCTAAATATTTAGAAAGACAAACATGGAAGAATTTGAAAACATACATTCAGGAAGAATTCTTTTGTTATGGAATATATCATTTTTATTTTTCTCTGCTGCTCAAACGTTCTGCTACAAACAGAAAACAGATCTTAGAGGAAAAGAGATGGGATTGTGTGGGCTTTTTTAGGGAGGGAGGGCAAATATGCTAATATTTTTATAAAAGTATTATCATTTATTCCATATATGAATATTTGGCATGAAATTAAGAAAACAGCATTTCTTCCTAGCTATACAGATTTCCACACAAGAATAATGTTTTTAGATTTAAAAATGTCACTTGCACTGGGTAGCGATTCATAAATAAAGACGGACCATAATAACACCTTGAATTCAACTGTTCCTGTCCAAACAAGAAAGAAAAATAACTGGTAGGAATTGTGAATTATTGCCAACTCAAAGAATTGAGACCATTGGAGGCCTCACGAAAATCATGAGAGAACAAAATACAACACAGTCAAACAGGTTTCTACTTAAGGTCATAGTTTTGAGCTTTTTGACACTCATATTAGCAAGTCCATCTTTACAATCATGTAAATCAGAACGTTAGTTTTTTTTTAAGGGAAGTTCATACTGCCATATTACTTGAAATACCACAAAAATTTTGTATTTGTTAGATGTAAAATGTTACCTAGACAGAGGCTGCTATACATGTCTGTCGTGAAGAACCTTATATGTCAAACATACTCTGACAAGACAACAGCTTTTATGTGCAACTGGTAAGAATTACTCCCAAATTCCTTTCAATGAATGAAAGATATATGCTTTGATACTGATGACTCATGAAAAAATTATCCAACGTGACCATTTGAAAATGAGGAAGGAATTAATAGCAATTCCATCCTTTCAAGAAGCATCTTTATCTCGGCCATTGTTCAAAGGTCCCAAGTGTAAGGCAACTTCCATGCCATAGACGGAAGAGCAACCAGGAAGCAGATAAGCCACTCCTGACACATTATGAGCAGAGTTCATCACAGAGATGCATTCAACGCTTGTGTCAGTTCTGTAAATATACTGGGTCTAAACCAATTCTTTAATGAGGTGGGGCCTCAGCTTGACTAAAGCTGCCATTATTCAGCTACAGTCCCATGCAGCCCACTTCACAACCCTGTTACTGTCTCTAAAAAATGTTGATGAGATACCTCCAGTGCTACTTCCAGATGTAACTTCACAGAATCACAGAATCATAGAAGTTGGAAGGGATCTCTGCAGATCATAGAATCATAGAATCATAGAATACCTTGGGTTGAAAGGGACCTCAAGGATCAAGTTCCAACTCCTCTGCCACAGGCAGGATTAATCATCTACTCCAACCCCTCTGCTAAAGCACGTTCCCTACAGGAGGTTTTATAGGAATGTGTCCAGACAGTTTCTGAATATCTCCAGAGAAGGAAACTCCATAACCCAGATCCTCCTCCACAGAGCTCCTTTCCAGCCAGTCTGTTCTTAGTTTGTACAGATGCATGCTGTTACACCTCCACAGGTGCAGGATTCTGCACTTGCTTCTGGTGTGTCAGCCACTCCTCCCAGCTTTGTACCATCAGCAAACTTGCTGAGAGTGCATTCTGTCCCTTCATCCAGATCACTGATGAAGATGTCAAACAAGACCAGATCCAGTACCGATACCCTGGGGAACACTGCTATCTATAGGCCTTCAACCAGACTCTGTACCACTGATCATAACCCTCTCAGGTCTGCCAGTCAGCTGGTTCTCAGTCCACCTCACTGTTCACTCATCTATCCCACACGTCCTAGGCTCACCTATGAGGTTGTTATGAGAGACAGTTTCAAACATGTCGCTGAAGTCAAGGTATACATCATTCACTGCTCTCCCCTCATCCACTCAGCCCATAATGGCATCATAGAAGGCTAGACTGGTAAATCATGATTTCCCCTTCATGAATCCACACTGACTACCCCTGATAACCTCCTTTTCTTTGAATTGCACTTCTAGAATTAATTCTGTCCACACACCTTCCTCAACATAGGATTACCATTCACATCAGCAGATGAAGCACGTGTACCTGCAAGCAGTTGTTCTCATTGTACATGACAGTGCATGAGAGACTGCTTTTGAAAATGAAAACTTTGCAAAATTGTGTTTTCAGAACAGTTGTATAGCTGAACTAAAGGCTGGTGTTGAATTTTCATGGGGTTAAATTGATTATATTTTGATTTACTGCAGAGATTGTCATGATGAGTTTGCTTTCTATAACCTGCTCCATTTCTTGATCTTCATGCTTAGCAGGGAATTTGGAGTGACGGTGGAAGTCATAGAACATGTATTAAAAACAGAGTTACATCCACTAAACTCTACTTTCTCATTTTGCATAGAAGTGGCATGTGTAATATGACTGAAATGAGATGGTCACTAGGGTATGTAAAACATCACACAGGCACAATTCATATTTCATTACATCCTTCACAGAGAAGGGAATGGTTAAAGGGAAGGATAAGTTATATTAAATATTTAAAAATTTTCTACATGCCATAAAAGCATTAGCAATGCAGTAAGCAGCTAGAAGATGCTTATCATTGCTCTTATGCTCTTAAATTACTCTTTAACTATTAAGGTTAGCATAAAAATAATGCAGACAGCAGAAAGCAGGAAATGGAATCCAACAGTGTAGAAGAATTAGGTCATATCTTCTGAGAAAAAAATATAATATTGTGCAAATAATTACTACTCTAAATTGAAAAGCTAAGAAACTTTTTTAAACTTATAAAATTATGAGTTCTATGAGTGATAATCAAGTCAAAGTATTCCACAGAGAGCAGATATTCCACCAAAAGTCACTGATACTTCCATTTCTATTTTACTTGTGCTTTTTACAGAATGGGGACACGATAGGTCCTGTTGCATCTTGAAAACATCTTTGTTTTAAAGGGGACCTTTGTAGAATAATATATTAAAAAAGCATTTAGATTTTAATATTAATTTCATTGTAGCTTGGTCAACTGATTACACTTTTTACTGAATCTGTTTTTAAGATGACTTTTCTAATTCAGGATGTGATTTAAGTTCTCCATTAAATATTTTCAATTTGCAATACTTTTTCCATTATGTACATCACAAATGTATGAGGAAAAGTATTTTAAAAAAATATCTAGATATTGAGAATAAAATTCCAAGATTGTTGCTTGAGCATGTTTTTGAGTCTGGACCTGAAGGAAGATACACTCTTGGCATTGCCACAGCTTGTACATAGGAAACACAGGCAATGCAGTAGCTGAAATATTTGTATGAAACAAGCTGCAGGACTTGTACACAGCTCTTCCCAGTCGCCTTAGGAGAGCCAACCTGGCATCTGTGCTCTGGTTTCCCTTATGCTCTTTGTCTGAATCCAGAATTAATTGAAGGCTAGAGCAAATGTCTGAGAAAGTGTCAAATAAACTGCATACTCTTCTGAACTTAAGAAGTGAACACAGGGGTTTCCTAAATGCCCTCTTAAGCTCCCTCCAGATTCTGAGGAACCTTTCTTATTTCCCCAAAGGTCTTATTTACTTTTTTGCAGGAACAGATATCCTAGGGTGTGGTAATTCTACCTAACAAAGCTTGCATAAAAATGGACAGCTTTCTACCATGAGGGGAAAGAACAGCATAGAATTAGAATTAATAAAGCTTAGTGAAATCAGTTGCTTCACCCAACACATTTAGCCTGCTCCATCTTTCTCCTTTCTCTTGAGTAGACATGATTTTTTGTGCTTTTTCCATTTTCACATTGCACCCTTTTACAATCAATTCCAACAACAGTGCAAAATCTCCTTGCTATGGCCAAAAACTTTGGTGGGAGGGAATAGCAGGAAAGGTAATTAGCTGGCACAGAGAGCCCTATTTTAGTAGCCTACAATTAGCCATTTGTTTCTTTTTCACTGCAACAGAACTGAAAGGCCTTTGCAGATGGACTGCAGAGGTGGACCATGATGGTCTCCAAAGAGTCCCATGCCTCTGCCTACCCATACTGCATCAGGACTCAGGGGATAGACTGTGGACTTCGTATCATAAGTGTCTGAAGCACTGAAATCTTCCCTGAGACCGGGCTTTCAGACACACGTATCTATACATAGCAGAAAAATTACTTGATTTGAACACCTACATTCACTGAGATAAACATACCTCAGAAAACTAAAGTGATCTTGCCTGGAAAGTCAGCCACAAAGAACAAGCACAGTCAGACAGCAGCGAATGATGACAAACAAAAGGAAGACAGAAGGAAGAGAGGAATGAATGACAGTGGAATCTTCGCAGCAGCAGAGCTCCCTAGACTAGCTTTCATTTGAGGATAAAAGTTTCGATTTCATTCCCCAACTATTCCTAATTTTCTTCCTTCTTATCTCCTAAACTTCCTCCCACTCTACTTGGGTTACTACTCCTCATTCCATCATATTCTCCTACTTCCCAAAATCTAACCAGTGCTGAACCATGGCATTCACAACTGCCCAGTCTTTAGCGTAGTTTTGCTGCAGATAGAGCAATCCAGGGTTATGGAACCATGACTGAAGTGGCTTTGAGAACATTTACATATATATATAGCTTTCTCTGATTAACCACTAATTTTGGATTTATATTTCTAGAAAGAATATATGCACTGCAGTTTTGTCAACATCATAGAACTAGTCCCACAAGTCTAGAAACTGAAAGGTTGGAGACAGAAACATTCATATGTGGAGGTGACTTGTTTTGCAATATTTAGACTGAATGTAAGAAAAATTACATTAATAGTTGCTATTCTGCAGTGTAAATTGTTAAACTTAGATCAGTGTAATCATTCAGTGTATGAAAGTTAGTCTCCATAGGATGGTGGTCATCTTGCTGACAGGCAGGGCTAATACAGAAGGGTTTTGTGACCAAATGCAAATATAATTATATGCTCATTATTTCAGCATTGCATGTATGCTCCAGGTGGCAAATGCTTCTTGTGTTTTCTTCTAATCTTAATAATAGGTAGGGGAGATCTCCAGGGAAAGAATTGGCAGCTTTGCACATGTGCTTAAAAATCCACAGTAAGGGAATTATTTTTTCCACAAAGGTGACTTTTCTTTCCGACGTAAATAGGTATAACTTTTCCATTAACCCCCAGCAGAACTAACAGAACAAGGCAACACAAAAGATAAAACATGCAATTACTGAGCAATTAGACCTACCTGATAGAATTTCTGTACAAATCTTTTCTGTACATTTTGTTTTCCACACCTGCTGTAGGAAAATAGCTTATTAATCCTGCAAGTGCATTATTAAGTCATGAATGCTTTAGGAAAAGACAAGTAGAACATCCAGAGATACTGAACCACTGTAAAGAGAGAACGCCATTCCTTTACAATGAGTGACAATGTAAACAGAGATTTTAGGAACAATGTGCATCTCTCAATCATAACCACCTCAAAGGACAGGAAAAACATCAGAGAGAAATGAAGAAGTTAAACTACCTTAATTCCTGCCAGTTTGCAGTTTTATTTTGACTGATGGCTACAGCAGAGAGCTTTACTTGCAGCGTCAGCTAGTGGCTATGGAAGAAACTGATTACAGCATGAAAATGCAGGGTTTGATTTTTTGGGAGTGAAAACTCGAAAGTTAATGCCATTGGCTTGCATGGGCAAGCAGCTTCTGTGGAAAAGTATCTGCTGTCTGTAGCAGAATATCACAGTCTTCCTTTTAGTCATTCTCATATAGTATTTATTTTCCTGTCTTTTCACAATCACTTTATCTTGGGCAAGTCGTGCATGCAATCTCTGTGAACAAGATTTTCGTTTGCCTTCATATCTTTTCATTTCTTTCCTTCTGGAGCAGTTTCCATAGATTTGTTCAGCTCTTCAGCTGCAGACTCATCCCTTACCACTCGCAGTATTACTTTTGTTATTTGTATCTATGTCAGCTCTATAGGAGACCAACTGAAGATGAAGGCTCACTTTTACAGAGTTCTTTATATAAAGATGGAAAGAAAAGCTTCTCTGCTCTGATGAAACTTAAGGTTAAACATAAAGATGACAGGAATAACATTGATTTCCAAATGCAATGCGGGTCATCGTCAAACATTTTAGAAGAATTCGAGGAGCCAGTCCATACATATTTGGCTTCCACAGCAATACATAAAAAATATCATGCAGTGATTTAGTCATGCAACATAAGTAAGTACATGGGGAACAACTCAGCAAGTATGACAGGTAGCAGCAGAAATATTTTACAGTGACAGATATGAACTGTATGGTAATTACAGTTTTAGGGATAGAGTATGAGAATAAAAAGCGAACGTAAAAGAGAAAAGATAGGAGTAAATAGCACTGCAAGGATGTAGAAGTAGGTAGGGCAGATATCTTTTTTAACTGACCTGAACTGAGCAAATGGTTTTCTGGAACTGTTTGGATACCTTCTAGCTAAGCGTTCAAGAACAGAAGAATGCAACTGAGGATGAGACCTTCCTTCTGTTGACTTATATTACTAAGTAAGATTGATAAATCTACATAATTTACTCAAGTATAATCGTGCCATATTCTACTTATTGAGGTAACTAGCACTTAACAAGTTTCTTCTAACTTCTGCCTCTAGAATAAAGTCCTAATTCATCTTTTTATCACCCTTGGATAAAATATCCTGTAACCTCATTTCAGTGTAACTCAAGCTGAGTCAAACTAACTTGCCTGTAATAGTTGCGTATATGAAACTACTCCAAATAATCTTAGCCTACTCTTACCAAAATGATTATCACAAAGGATTTCCTATCTTATCATACAGAAAACTCCAAAGCATAGGTCACATAAATGATTTTGGATTAAATGACAGATACACAGCAGATTGCAATAAACTGGTACTAACCAGCATGGAAAAATATTCACTGCATTGTTTTTGCATTCAGAAATTACATGGGATTGTGCATACAATGACTATTTTAAATATGACCAAAAATATTTGAAGCTGATTGAAGAGCAAGAAAGTTATCACATAATAAAAAATACATTGAGAGTGAGAAAAAAAAATCATAAAAGTCATTCATAAAAAAAGTACATTTTCCTAAACTTTACAACCGATTGAGAAATGGGATTAACTTTTTGGGATAATTTCCTACAAATATTTGCAGTGACAAACTGCAAAATTTGGCAGTTTTTTCAGTAACTGTAATGATGACTACAAATAGCTGGGTTTAACTCCTAAATCTCTATTTCTTCAGTGCCTTTGGATACCATTGCTGGCCCACGTTTCTGATTTCTGCCATTATTAGAGGAAATGAGTTGGCATGAAATACTGTCGGTGTCTCTTTGTATGATGTTTTCCCGCCAGAGAACCCAACATGGACTATACCACAGACATTACTACCTATCTATCTGTTCTTCCACAGATTACATCAAATGCTATTCTTTGATCTGTCGGAACTAGATTCTGCACAGCCTGTTTTTTTGCATTCCTCATCCTTTCCCTTTTGTTCCAAAACTCTCTTTCAGTTCAGAACCATCAGGAGAACAAAATGTGCCTGATCACTCAGTATTTTGTCTCTCGCTTGGAAGTCTGTATTTTATGGCTCTTCAGCAGACTTACCCCAAACCTACAGTTTTAGAACCACTCGGTTGACAGAGCAGAACAGGGATGTGGGATGCAGGTGCCCTTGTGACTGAATATCTCATGACTTGGCCCACACCTCTGCCTCACAGTGGGGTGAAGGACAGCAGTCTGAGCTGGAGGTCTTCAGCTTGTGAATCCCAGATTTCTTTCCTCAGAACAAGAAAGTAAAATGTGCTGTCTTGAGTTGAGCAGCATGGTAAAATGAACTACTGCCAAAACCCACTACAAACAGTTTTACAGGCTGAATTTTTGGGCAAACTGTTCCCCCATCCAGGAGTCAAGGTCTGTCGGGCTGGGCCAGACCTTGTCTACAGCCTTGGTCAGGGAACAGCTGCTGCCCGGGGTGCAGAGCTGCTGGTGGATAAGGACAGGCCCTGGTGGCCACCCCCACTTAGTGACAGTGGCCCTTGTGTGCTGGTGGGGAGCGCTGAGGCCTGGCAGAAGGACAAGCAGAGAGTAACATCTCAATAACCATTGTCACTGATGTGGAAGAGTGTGGAGCATAGTTTTTTAAGTTGTGACATTTTACAGAAAAGCTGGAGAATTCTATGCAGCTCTTCTCGGGGAACAGCCTTTAGGTAAATGAGCTACATATCCAGTTCAGCCTGTTTGAATACAAGGGTGAAGAGGGGTCTTTGGACCTAACATGCCTTGTCATCTGATCCAGTGGGTCAGCACTGATTTACTTACACGTATGTATACCCCCATACAAAAAGATACACTGTGAACCCAGAACAAGGGCTGCTCTGAAAGTTATGCCTCCTATTTTTAATATGTTGTCCCACAACACCAGAGGCAGATGCTGGTGGTACGACAGTAGAGACTGAGCCCTCTTGTTGCCATTTGACAGATGGCTGCAAAAGTGCAGTCTGACAAAATTGTCAGTCTGATGTAGAAGTGTGCGTGAAGCAAAGGTGTGTCATTGAATTCCTCCATGAAGAAAAAAATTACACCCATTGACACTCATTGATGCTTGCTGAACGTTTCTGGAGACCAAACAGTGGATGTGAGCACAGTCAGGTGGTGGGTGGCACATTTCAACAGTAGCAACAGAAACATGAAAGACAAGCCACATTCCAGACTGCCATGCATAGCTGTCACACCATGAAATGAAGAGCGTTTTAATCTGCTCAACCATGTGAATCAGCAGATTACAACCAGGGAACTGTTTACAGACCTGAGTATTGGTTTCAATGTGTTGGAAACAATGGTGGTGACACAGGAATATCACAAAATTTGTGCCAGGCGAGACCCACAAATGCTCACACAGCCACAGAAAGAACACTGTATGCAAGTTTGTCAGGACCTATTGAACCAATATGAAGCTGAAGGTGGCCATTTCCTGGATTGCATCATTAGTAGTGATGAGATGTGGTGTCACCACTGAGTTAAAGACAAAATGACAGTCCATGGAGTGGTGACATGAATTCCCCATCAAAGAAAAAGTTCACGTATCAGTTCTAAGTGGGTAAAGTGATGTGCACTGTCTTTTGGGATAGGAAAGGGGTGGTTTTTCTCGATTTCCTGTAACCCGGACAAATCATCAACTCTGTCTGCTACATTCTGATTCTGACAAAACTGGAGGCTTAAACTTCCCGAGTCAGGCCAGATCAGAAGAGAACCCTTCTCTTGCAGCATGATAACACTAGGCCCCATACCATTTTGAATCAGCAAAGTGGAGCACTTTGCTAATCCTGCTCGGACTGCCCTACTGCACCCACTGTATAGTTCAGATATGGCACCCTCTGACTTCCATCTGTTTGAGCCAATGAAAGATGGACTGCATGTGCAACATTTTCCTAGCAATGGCACTGTCATAGCGGCTGTGAAACAGTGGATCACCTCCACTGGTACAGTTTTTTAGGAACTTGGCATGCAGACGCTTGTCCATTGTTGGTAAGAATGTTTAGCTACTGCTGGTAACTATGTTGAAAACTAGTGTTTTGTAGCTGAGAATTTGCTCTATCAAATACTGTCATTGTGCTCTTTTGTATCTGCTGTAATTTCCATGGAAAGAAATAGGAAGCATTCTTTTTGGAGCAACATATGTATTTGGGGACAAGGATGTAAAATTAGAATTCATAGTGGAGCACTGGGAGAGGTGCTCAGGTGCCCAGCACCTCTCTGCTGGGCTGCTGAGGACATCATCTCCAGTGACAACCTGTTTTCATGTTATCTGCATTTCACAGTTCTAGTTAGTTGGTGTGGCCAACTAACTAGAGTCAAATAATTTTTTGAAAGACATCTATCTGCATTTCCATGCTTGATCATTTCAGAAAGGTGAATTACAGTGCAGCCCAGAATGTTTTCTTGATGTGACTGGAGCACGAGGGCAGAAATGAGAGCTGAGAGCCTGGGGCCTCCTCGTGCAGTGTCACCACTGAAAAACAGTCCTGCATGGGGTGCTACCAAACACATCTGGAGGTTATTCTTAACCACACCCAGAAAGTGTCAAAAGTCCTTTAGCTGCAAGAAGACAAATGCAGCCTAATTGCAATATAAGTGCTTGGGTGACAGGAGCTCTGTGCCTTCTGGCAGACCTTTAACCCAAGGATCTCCTGACCTGGAATAATGAGTGTGCTCTGGCAACTTGACTCCCATTCGTATTTTGCTATTCCCATTGTCAATCAAAGGACTACAGACAGCCCATTATCATTACGATGCCATTGTCTATCAAATTAATTTGTCATACTGAAGGAAAGAAAGTGTTTGTGAAAAGGCATGTGGGTAAGAGGGAAAGTCGAAGGCTAGAGCTAGTTAGAGAATGAAGCCAGTACATGGACTTGACTTTTACCTGCAGAAAAGAGACTGGCAAGGAGAGGAGCACATCTGATCCTCTTCAAACACATCTCAGATAACTTCTCTTGTGAGGAACATGGAGGAACTGCAGGCGTGTCTGGGATAGTATTTCCACTCAGCTCTGGGGTTTTATTATTAAAAACCTGGAACCATCTGGAGTGTTCAAATGCAGGATTTTGCTGTGTGGCTAACTCTACCAAAAGCACCCTCACAGAACATCTCTCCTGTATGCTTGAACCCACGCTCTAATATCCGGGTGCTGGTAGCCCAGAGTGCTAGAGCCTGTGGAGTAGAGCCTGGGAGAGAGCAGCACTGCTGTGCCATGTGCCTAAGGACTATACAACAAGAGCAGAAAGAAATAAGTCCTTAAGTCTTTCTACTGCCTGTAGATGTATGAGCATCCAGTGCTGAAGAACAAAGGCACATGTGGTCTTTTTCCATCTTGCTGTGTCTAAGTCTGATCTCCTTTTCACCAGCCAATTGCTCATAAGGAAGTTTTTCTGGGAAGAGTAATGCTTCCCTAACTTCACACCAATGTATCTGCTGCCAGTGCTGTGTGCACACAGAGTCATATGCAGACCTCTGTTCTCCCATTGTCTTCTTGCCTGTGGAACCAACATGCTAAAACAGACCTCAAGGTGCAGAGGAATTACATATGCAGATTTATTTGATTAACTGTGCCTAACACTGCACGTATAAGGATGTTTGGAAAGATAGTAACATAATTATATGCAAACACATTGCTATTTGACATTTCCTTCCTCTGTGAGGAAATTATCCCAGCGTCTTACTGTTAACCATCTATTATTTAGCAGAACTCGCTTTGCTACCAGCATCCCAGGATAACTGTAACTTCAGAGGCTATGTGATTCCTAACAACAATTAACTGCTGAGAAGATAAACCATTCAGAAATAATACAGAAGCTGCCAAGTCAAGAACTCAGGCGTGAAGAAACGTTAGAATTAAGCTTTCAGGGACAGCCTCAACTTGATCCTTTTGCGCACGTTACAATACAGCTTTTAGTTAAGTGATAATAAGCTGTTTCTCCATACTTCTCTTGAAATCTCAATTCCTAAATTGCTCACAGTTATATTTTTTTCCTGTCTTCTTACTACATAAAATTGCTCTTACAGGGAAGACTATTTTCTAAAAAGGAGTAGATTACATTGATTCATCTTAATACCCAAATCTCTGGAGACTCTGATTCACTTTAACTCACCACAGAGTCTGAGTTAATTTTTGCAATTCAGCTTTCCTCAGGAGATACTGAGGAATGCAAAGCACCTGTAGGATATAAGAACATAAACCACCTATAGGATGAATTTGAATTACAAGCTGAGGCACCACTGGTCCAATTTCAGACAAGATGACAGAGGACTTTTTTGCGCTAAATGTTGTTATTTTACTATTCCTGAGAAAGGCATGGAGACGAACTTTCAATTATACAAAATGGATTTAATTTTAAAACCTCAGAGAGGAGTACAGATGAGAAACAAAGCAAGAAGAGGTAGAGCAGCAGAAAATACAGAACCTGATCTCACGGTTTTGGGAATTTGAAATGGAAACGAGTAAGATAAGTGACAGCAGAAAGTTAACCACTTTGCTAACTTTATTCAATGCAAGAGTTAAGTCTTCATGCGAAATTATTCATTTTTTCCTCTTCAATTAATAAGCGGTCTTTAACTCAGACCTCCCACAGAGCTAGGGTAGACGTTCAAGTGAGCAGCTGGTGAGTGTTCTGTTGTTGGCCAGAGTCAACTCAGCACAATTAGACAAGTTTCTTAATTGTTTACTTTCCATTCTGAACACATGAATGATATCCGGATGGATGAAGACTAAAACCAATGGCTTTTGCTACCAGGCTGAATTCACCTTCAACAGAGCTATGTCTGTATGTCCCTACCAAAGCTAGAGTCAGCATTTGAAATCAGGAACTCTGGCACTACGTGAATTTACATAGAAATAACAGAAGACTTCTCTGACATCATGATAGCATATAGATCTGCTTCTAGCAAGGGACATGAGACTAAAGGGACCTTTTTTCACTGTGTCATGGTTTTGTGGTTTGTCATTGGTATTCCACATCATAGCATCATGTAGCATACTACATGGGAGATAAAGAGTTAATGTTGCAGTTTGGTGGATTGTTGGCAGTTCCAGGGTACCTGTTTCTCAGAAAAGAAGAATGAACTACAGCTCCCCGAAGACTTCATTATTCCATTTCCATTTACCGTTTAGAGGGAAAGGTAAAACTGACTGGAAGTCATGAGACTATCTCTTTGCTCTCTCGCACATCAGAGTAAGAACTTTGGTTTTCAGAAACTCACATTTATTTGATTTAATAGCTTCAATCCCAATTAACTCGTATTTCTCTACTATAATTAGTAAACTAAGTTTGTTTTCCTCCTCAGATCATTGCTGCTGCTCTTTTTCCTTTCATTCCTTTTCCTTTCCTTCCCCATTTTGGGCCAGTGGTCTTGCGGGCCTGCTGCCCCCGTCACAGACAGATCAAGAGACAAAAATTGTGACACATTGAGTTGAAGAAATATTTTTAATATGTACGTAAAACTCATTCTGCTGAGTCACTTTGGTTTCCACATCAAGTGGAAACCCGTCAGCTGAATGAGTTAACCCTTCAAATTGTATGTAATTTAAAAATAAGATTAAGTCAATTACTTAATGAAAATAGCAACAACTCCTTGAATTACTTAACTGAACCATTATTGTTTCCTTCTAATAAAAATATACGCCTGTGACATTGCTCTTTTTCTTTTATTTTTAATTTATTTTACATCTCTGTCCCTTCACTGAACACTTTTCATTTCTTAAAAGTTATCCCCTGACAATAATGATCAATTTAACTTTGTTTAATGGAGGAAAAGCAAGCATGTCTTAGTGTCTTTCATAATAGACATAGTAAAGTAAACTAACTTTCCTTAGCCCTAAAGCAGTAGATGATTTCCAAATACAAATTTCAGATAACTTGGTCACAATGCTTTTGAACTGATACTTTCACTGGCATGGAACTGTCTGTAAGGAAGAAAAAAGTTAAAGTAGTAATGATTTCTCATCAGCTAACATATATCCAGTGGCAAAAGTACAGATCAAGGTGGCTATGAGTCACTGTCTGGGCAATGCGGTAGTTTTAGCTATCTGGTAATTATTCTATTTGCTCCTATTTTATTCTCAATATAAATTAGAATTAATATTCAAACTATCACAAGGGAAGAAATGGCAGCAAAGAGAACTTTCTATAAACAAATTTCAGCAGTATAAAATATACTTGCAGCAATGAGCGTTTGCAACTGTCTTCCTTGATCCTTGTCTTCCGTAAAAGCTTCCTTCCTTTGTCCAGTTGAGTTAGTCCCTGGACATCAACACTAATACTCAGCCAACCTCTCAGCAGAGATGAAATGCAATCTTTTCTTTCCAGAAAAAAAAAAAGAAAAAAAAAAGGATATTTAACCTGTAAGTTCTTGACCATCTGCATTTATTGTATACTTGGTACACTGAGGCACAAGCTGTTGTGTACAACACAGTACTATCATAATGCAAACAACTAGGATTCCTTTGATACTTCATGTTGGAACATGTAGCAAATATTATCAATACATCTGTTTTAAAATTGAGCATTTAGTCCTATATATTTGTCCTATGACTCTGTGGAATACATTTTACCTAAAAAACTTTTAACACGGACATAATGCTATTAAGCACTAAAAGAATAAATGGAATTTGGCAATGACCACATTAGAAGTAATCACTGTGAAATTAATACACCTTGTTAGCTCTTCAGGATCCAGATGTCTCACCTTTAAGCTAATTTATAGAAAGAAACAGATGTACCCAAATTCTGCAGCTATAATTACAACAGTACCTACACTCTCCAGTATAGGGGAAGAAGAAAGATGGGATATCAATGTTTCTGAAATAGAGGGCATGGAGGAAATTAGTGATACAGAGACAAAAAAAATCTGAAAATTTTTAAAACTTAAACTAATGGAATTTGAGCTCTTTTCATTGATACGGAAGCAATATAAATGAGTCATAACACAATTCAGTTCTGAAATAACCATAAATGACTTTCATCTATTCCCAGCATGTGATTTTTCCTATTTTTTTTTTAAACATAACTTTTGTTAGTCCTATTCATTATATTACAGTGTGTACATAGGTTTACACCTGATGTTTTTTATTGCTGGAGGATATGCTGAGCAACATCCACCAACATTATAAAGCCTTTACATCATTCAGTGTCTCACAGTAATGCTGGAAATGCGGCAGTGAAGCAGAGAAATCAACACAACTTTCACATCACAGAAAATCAACCATGTTATTTAGGTACTGTTAATAGTACTCTTCAAAGGAAGATAATCTTATTAGTCATACCAAGTCTTTTGATTTTTGATTAAATACTATGTGCAATCCAAAGGAATTGAACGCTTTCCTTGGATACTGCAAAATTTACCTTCTGCATTACTGTCTATATACTGTGTATAAATACTGAAATATTCACCAGAAAATAGGTACAGTTATGCACGGGAATATTTGTAAGAACAATTTGTTTGGTTTATACAAAATCTGGAGTGAATCACAAATATCCCCATTTACACTTAAATTCTTACGTACTATTTCATGTCAAGTGTTTATCCTTGGGAACAGATATCACTTAATAGAAGCATACAGTACGTTTTCTGCTAGTGAATAAAGTTAGCAATATTTCATAGAAAGACTGTATAGTTGGTAACTAACGCTTAATGCTATTCTGCTAATTAGCTTGCACCTTAGAGAGTAGAATTAAGCAATTAATTTCATCCCCAATAGAGGCTCGTGCTTCCAGTGGACAGTGATGTATCACACAGTCTACTCATTTCAGGAAGGAATAAGATAATAATGTTCCACCATCAAATATTTGTATTTATAATGTAACTTAAGGCAGCTAATGAGATGAGGAGCTTGGTTTATATAACAACAACTATAATAAGATACAGAAAGCCTTCTTACATTAATTTCTATCTGTGACATTCCTTCTAATTAAAGCCTGATCCAGTAGAAGTCACTGAAACCTTTGCTGCTGACTACAATCTTTAGGCAACAAAATCTCTTCCTCTGCTATACCTCGGGGAGAAACATCTACAGCTATAGCAAACCCTTGGGAGTGGTGAGACTTAGCAAAATGAAATGCATTCAGAGAAACTGCTAAAAGCATGGCAAAACATCACTGTGCTATGACCCACACCATACCAATTTAATTCTATGGTAAATCATATTTGTGGATACATTAAGACAAAAGTGGGACTTCCGTTTTTTTAAAGGCTGATAGCAAAAGGCTTGATAGCTACAGCTTACAGAATTGCTTTGGTATATCAGAATAGCCGGTGTGCACAGGGGCAACGGGTGGAAGAGGCTTACTGAAAGGAGGGATAGAGTTTATTACCATCTTGTACATTAGGTATCTCCTACAGCAGCACACATGTCTAGCTCATGGCCTGTGGGCTGCACGTGGCCTGTCTAAGCCCATCCGGCAGTCTGTCCCAGTCCTGGGCCATCATGGTGGCAGCTCTGACCCACCGAGTGGCTCAGCCCAGCACTGGGCACACAGCCCTTGCTCACAACAACCAAATATTGCTGTGCGATCGGCATAATCTGGGCTGAAATCAGAGCACAGGGAGGACGCAGCGCAAGGACTAACTCAAGTTACAGGAACTAATGATACGCATTGTGATGCACTGGCTAAACACAGTCCTGTGAATAGCAAAAAAATATGCAGCTGTGCTTTCCATTCAGATAAAGGAATTTGAGAATAAGTTTCAAGAGCGCCAAAAACATCACAGGTTTTTTGTATCTTTGCAACTCCATTTTGAGTCAACATAAATACATTACCTGAAAATTTTCAAATGAAACATACAGAGTTACAATCAGACATTAAACTGAAAAAACTTGATCATGTGTATTTACCAGACTTTTATAAGGCTTCTTTTATCAGAGAAAGATATCCCTCACTTCACAATCACACCTCATCCATATCATCGCTTTATGGCAGTATGTACATTTGTGAACAACTGTGCTCAAGGGTGAAGCACAGGAAGAGTAAAAATTCATCACAAATCTCTGACAAACACCTTGAGAACTTAGTAAGAATTGCAACCGTTTCCACCAAAACAACCTGATGCATTATTTTCACAAAAACGACGTTGTATCCCACTCCTTCTAATGTTTTTATTGCTCTTTCTTTTTGTTTTAATGAAAAATATTAGGGAAAAAAAAGTTTTGTTACTTTTACAAATATTGTACATATTCAATGACTGCTCTGAAAGTAATGTCTCCTTTTTTATTATGTTACCCCACTGCATCAGAGGCAGATGGTGGTGGTATGGCAGTAGACTATGAACCTTCCCACAATCACTGGGTTACATTATGTTGCCATGTGACAGACGGCAGCAGACGGGCAGTCTGACAAAATGGTGTCTGACAAAGAAGTGTGTACGAAGCAAAGGTGTGTCACTGAATTCCTCCATATGGAAAAAATTACATCCACTGACATTCACTGACACTTAGTGAAGGCTTATGGATACCAAACAGGGCATATTGCCACAGAGAGGCAAAAGCTTTCTATGATCTGTCAGGGCTCTGATGTTTACCAACGATCAATCTCCATGTCTTCAGCTGTGGAATCTATAGAGCTGCATGGCAACCGTACCCAGTTCAAGCAACTAATTACTGCTCATCACATGGTTTTGCAACTGGTTCTGTCCCAGAAACAGTAGCAGATCCAGATGGCTTTGCATGCAGACAGCTGGGCTGGGATAGTGGAGACTTCCCTACCCTCTTGGGGCACAACTGCCACTCCCTCATAAGGGAGATCCCACTCAAGGATGAAGAGGCGGCTGGTGCCCATGTCCAGGGGGAAGA
>JANHGO010000039.1:36876042-36911474 GCA_024606505.1 Aquila spilogaster
GTTTTTACAGGAAGGAAATTACTAAAATCTTACCAAAACCAAGCAGCCTGTCCCATACACAAAGAATGAGAATGAGAATTATAATTATTTATTATAATTAATATTCTAATTTCACAAAGGCAGAAATGGCAGCAAAGAGGGCTTGCTATAAACTCATCCCAGCAGCATAAAGTTCACACCACTAAGTCTGTGCAGCCTTCTTCCTTGATCTATAGTTGTCTTGCAATAAAGTTTCCTTCCTATGTCCGTTTGAATT
This sequence comes from Aquila spilogaster, assembly GCA_024606505.1. Taxonomy (NCBI): domain Eukaryota; kingdom Metazoa; phylum Chordata; class Aves; order Accipitriformes; family Accipitridae; genus Aquila; species Aquila spilogaster. Next base: position 36,876,299 of record JANHGO010000039.1, read on the forward strand.
GGCTCCTGGAAGCCACCACCACCTAATGTTCAGCCAGCCTCTCAGCAGAGGTGAAAAGCAATCATTTATTTCCAGACAATTTGTATATTTAATCTGTAAACTCTTGATAGGGAGTGTCTCAATCTGCATTTACAGTGTACTTAGTACAATGAGGCATAGGCTCTGATATACTCCACAGTCCTACTGTAATGCCAATAACCAGGACTCCTTTTATACTACATGTTGGAACATGCCTCAAAATGTCTTTTTTTTTTTTTTTTAAATTGTGAGCATTTAGTCCTACGTAAACACTCCCTTGTACTACAACTATATGGTGTATGCCTTACCCTAAGAATTTTGCGCTTGGACACAATGTTAGTAATCACTAAAACAAGACATGGAATTTGGGAACTGCCGCATTGTAAATAACCACTATGAAATTAAGGTATCTTGTTGGCTCTTCAGGATCCTGGTGTCTCAGCTCTCAGCTCATTTATAGAAACAGATGTACCCATATTCTGCAGCCCTATTTACAACAATGCCTGTAGATCAGCAGCAGGCAGAACAAAGAAGAGGCACGCCTCTCCTTATTTTAGAAATCAGATGTTTAAAACTGTCCACAGTACCATAATCATGCTCTGTGGCATATGTCAATGTGCAACTAGATCTACTGAGGTTGAGAGCCAGTTGAGAGCCCAAGCAAAAAACTGTGTCTTTGGGGTACATTGTCTTACCACAGGCACATTCTGGAGTTCCCATCAGCTATACTGACAGTTAAGATGACAAATTTAGCTACTAATGCCAAAGATGTTGCAAGATTTGGCCCACAGTCAAGTTTGGGCCTGTTCCCCTTAGCACGCATGCTCTGTTTGGCTGCAGTAAACAAAAACATACAAAAGCTTCTGTGGACAAAAATTTTCAGAAGATGTCTTGAGAAAATTCAATGCCCTACAGAAAATGGTTTCCAGTATACAGAAAGAAAAAAAAGCAGGGATATCAATATTTCTGAAATATAGGGCATGAAAGAAATTAACCACATAGAGACAAAATTATTTGAAAGTTTTTTAAATGTAAACTGATGGAATTTGAATTTGAGCTTTTCTGATTTAACATGGATTTGAAATGGAGGCAATGTGAATTGGTCAGAACCCATTTCAGTTCTGAAATAACTATACGTGATTTTCATCTATTTCTGATACATGATTTTTCCTAATATTTTTCAGTGTAACTTTTGACAGTTCTACCCACAGCAGGAAAAGCGTGCACATGGGTTTACATCTGATGATTTTTATTGCCGGTGGATGTGCTGGGCAACATTTGCTAAGATTATAAAGCCTTTATATCATTCAAAGTCTCACAGCAATGACAGCAGTGAACTGGAGGATTACTGAAGAACAGGAATCAACACACAGTGGTTACATTCCAGAGAATTAACTGTGTTATTTAGCTACTGTTAACAGTATTGTCCAAAGAAAGGTGAGCTTATGAGTCATATCATATAATTTGTTGAACTTTTGATATTTGATGAAATACTATGTGTAATCTGAAGGAATTGCACGTTTTCCTTTGAGACCACAGAATAATTTACCTTCTGCATTATGTATCTATACTGTGTTTATATACTGAAACATTTGCCAGAAGATAGGTACAATTAAGCTTATGATTAGGATCATTTGCATGAACAACTTGTTTGATTGATATGAAATCTAGAGAGAATACCTCCAGTTATGCTTAAATTCTTAAATACCAGTTCATGTTGAGTGTTTATTCTTGGGAGTAGCTATAACTTCATAGAAACATCCAGTACACCTCCCACTAGTGAATAAAGTGAGCGACATTTCAAAGAAATACTGTAGAGCTGGTAACTAATGCTTGGCGCTATTCCGCTAATTAGCTTGCAGCTTAGAGAGTAGAATTAAGCAATTAATTTCCTCCACAACAGCGGTTAGTACTTCCAGTGGACAGTGATGTATAACACAATCTACTTATTTCAGGAAAGGATAAGATAATAACATTCCACCATCAAATATTTGTATTTATATTGTAACTTCGGGCAGTTAATGAGATGGAGAGTTGGGTTTATATAACAACTATTATAAGAAGATAGAAAATGCCTTCCCACATCAATTTTTATCCATGAATTTCCTTCCAATTAAAGCCTGATCCAGTAGAAGACATTGAAATCTTTGCTGCCGACTACAGCCCAGGGAGCCTTTGGACAACAACAACTCTTCCTCAGTTATACCTTGGGGGAAAGCACCTATAACTATACCATGTTCTTGAGAGCAATGAGGATTAGTAAAATTCAGTGCATTTCATTAAAGTGCTAAAAGCATTGCAAAATAATATCACCTGATGACCCAGAACATGCCAACTTAAAGTTGACAGTAATTCGTGTTTGTGACAGCATTAAGAGGAAAGTATGACCTTTGTCTTTTTAAAGGTTGACAGCAAAAGGCTTGATAGCGGCAGCTGGGAGAATTAAAATGATGTATTAGCACAGCCAGCAAGCACATGGCCCATGAGTTGGGGAGGCTTATTGAAAGGCAGGGAAGAGTTTATTAGCACCCTGTACATTAAGTAACTACCTACAATATCGCAAATTCTAAGGACAACACAAGCAAGAGGTGAAACAAGCATCGGTTGCCAGGACAGGAGCAATAAACATTTTTAAGGCACAAGCCAAGTAGTGCTGAGTCTTGTACCACCAGTTTAATCATGTAACAGGCGTAAGGAAACGCTTGGTAGTGCTCAAGCACCTGAAGCGGTAGGAGGAAAAAGGGAGCAGGAAATAGCGTCTTCAGCCGGAAGCTGATGGCAAAACAGCGGGAGACGTGGTTACCTGGAAAGCCCAGAGGGAGGAGAAGCACCCCCACGAGTGGCGAAGCCAGCAGAGGAAGTACTGCCTCACAGCAGACCAGAAAAGTTTAGTATGACTTGCCCGTTGCCTTGCATTTAGGATGCCATAGTTTTGTCAGATTCCTTCATTTCAACGTTTTCCTTAGAGTTACTAGAACTGCCCAAAATCAAGTAGCTACCTGTTAAAAGCTCCTTTGTAAGACACTTGATTTTCTTCTGCTAAACCCCTTTAAAACAAATGAATTGTATGTGCATTCATTATTTACTGTGACATCTACTAAAGCCAGAGAAACTCTGAGAACATGAAGCGTAACAGTTATAATATATTGTGCACAGGTAGTTTGATGGATAGGAAAAAAATGCAAGAGGCAGTTTTGCTTTCATTCTGGTGAAGCTTAGATAGAAACAATTAGTTCCATGATTTGGAATAAATGTGTAAAGCCAGCAGCATTATTCAGCCTTATTCAGTTGCTGAATCTTTCCATTTATGGTAAACACAATTTAAAAGCCCATGACATCATTCATTAGTCCTTTTCAAAGACAAAACATTTATGTTCAACTGTCTAGTGCATTTGCTTAGGTAACCCAATGCTTTATGGCACCAATACAGGTAGTTTTTACCCTTCAATCCAGCTATATGAATTATTTTATTGAAAGCTTAAATATGCAGTGAGATACTTTCAAATCAAATAATCCTGTAATAACTCTATGCTTAATGATGTCATATATTAGCTGTCAATCTCATCCTGCAAATACTTTGGTCACAAAACTCTTATTTCCTTCTAATATCCCAAGGGAAAAAGAAAGGGAAGAGGATTGTTTTCAACAATCATATTGTAATAGGTGATTAATAACCTATGTATTATAAATCAAGTAAGTGTAGAGGAAGACCACATTCTCCTGATGAGCGTTCGCTTTCCTTGAAAATACAAATGGCAGTGATTTTCCTATTATCAATGGAAACTTTTACCAGACAAAAAAAACACGTGGTAGGAAATTCATGCCTCAAACATAATAATGCTTTATTGGACTGTTATTTAGTGTTCCAAAATGCCTCATAGAAAACTATTAAAACCTTTTCTCTTCTGTGCCTTGGTATCCTTGATTTGTCTCTGCATTTAAGAGGGATGGTTTATAGGTCTGTTGTTAAGCTGCAGATGAACTTTGCAGTTCAGGCAAGTGCTCAACCTCTTTATTACAGAGGAACAACACAACATATTCTCAAAATTACAGATTCTTTTCTTTCAGTAAAAAGTTAGTTTTATGAGAATTGAAAAGTGAACTGCTAAGTTATTTATTGATGAAGACTAAAATGTTTCTTGCATCAAAATAAAAAAAAGCTTTTCCAGAATTATCTTCCTATGAGGTAACCAGAGTTTTTGCACAGCTAAAACTCAGTCATGTCTTAGGTAATGTCTATGTTGAAAGTCTTTCAGGATTATGAGTTATTTTTCTTATAGTCTTCTTAACTGAAAATTTTCCTTCAGCTGGACGTAGAAATAATGTATTATGTATTAAATACATCTCAAGAACTTCCTCTGAAAAACAAGCAAAACCAGGCTGCATTCACTTCTTGCTCCCACTAGTGCTGTAAGAAGACTTCAGTAAGAAGACTTCAGTTCAGTGTAAGTTAAATACCATTTAAATTGAAGTAAATACACCTTTTCAGTTAACTAATTCTTGCTCTTGCTAAAATCATCTGACTTAACTGCTGTGTGCATTGTTAGGCAGCATTCAGATTTGTACTTAATGAACAGGAAAATCCTAAAATCATGATAATGGTGAACTTCTCTTCTGAGCCCAGTATTTCTCTACCTTTCAGTTCATCTATTTTGTTTTTCAAAACTGTCCTCATAGCACCATTTAAGTAGTAACCCAATTCTTATATCTGTGGGGAAATTGCAGAGGGTACATACCAGTCCTTCAACTACCTTCAGGGATGGCGTCCTTCAACTACCTTCAAGGATGGCTGTTTAATTTTAATAAGTACATACTTATCATTTTGATTTTCATGAAGTTTTACAATAGTACAAAAGTGAGCACTGTGGATGAAGTCATGGAACAAGCAGGTTATCAGGCTTTCAAGGTGTGCTAAATTATTTGGAAACAATTGCCATATCTGCGAGATAAATTTGTGAGGTAGCCTCACTTGTGAATACTTAGAATCCTTTTCTAGTTCTCATTCTAAGATTTTACTGAATTGTACCACAAGTCTCTTTATTCCCTGCTACTTAGCTATTAAATCATTCATTTAAAAAAAAAATGTATTCTACAGGGCACTATCTATTTATTCTTTATTCCTTGTGCCGCAAACATTGTGTCACCTGGATATCATACCCTTTGGATAATAAATTCTGATATGTTTTCCATATAAGAAAGGTAAATACGAAGCACAGTTGATAAAATAATGTTAAAACAGTAGCTTATAGGTAAGAATGCTCTCTATTTAAAACTGGCTTAACTGTAATATTGCTACACTGTAGGTCATATGACGAATTTTTCTGTCCTAAGCCAAAGTTGTGCAAGAAATTCTATTATATTCCACTCTCCCTTAGAATAAAGTTCAACCATAATACTTTAATCTCATCACTTCCTGCACTGCTGTAGACTTTTCTGAAAGTCTCACAGTCTTCTGGCTTGTGTTGTATTCCCAGAAGAGTTACTTCTGAGAGGCATGACCTATTGGAACAGTGCATACATCTGTTTGTAACATCCTCCAGTAGAACTACACTTTCTTTTTTAACCTTGACTTACTTCACCTTGATTTTGCAAACTGTGATCTTTCTTTGTGAAAAGCAGACGGAAGATGTGTGTATAGAACTGCAACAGTGTGTCCTATGAAGCTGTGAAACATGGATAGCTTGCTTTCTTGAGATCATTTATATATATATACATCTCAGAAGGGAAATGTACACAGCTCCGTTTGTTTCTTGTGCTATGGATTCTCTGTAAATACTATCATTTGTTAGTGAAATTATCCTTTTACTTCTTGTATGAGGTGAACATAGTTCAGTGTTACGAGATGCATCACAGGCAAGATCTAAGTTGACTGGGGCTCTCACCAGTGCTATGGTCTAAAGATAGAGCAGCGGACAGGTATGCCTCAAGGGACTTAAAATCTAAATAAGAAGGATAGATGAGGAAAATTAAGGATAGAAGAAAAAAAAGAGACTTCCGTGGACAGCGTAACTAACAAAGGCTCATCCTTAACATCCCTCTGTAATATCTAGTATCTTCTCTGACATCTAAAACATAATTGGGCATTCTGTCAGAGGCAGCAGTAATAAGACTTTTCTTGAAACCACTACTGCCTTCATGAAACTTTAGGGAATGTAATATCTTTCAAGTCTACTCTCTGTCAGATGTGTTGGAAATTGGACAAGGAAATTCCTGAGGTATCAGACAAAATGAATACGGCTGTGAAAGCTTCATTTTCTTAGGAAACCCACTTGAAGACAAGTTAGATGACTTACCTCACATCTCCCAGCGAGCAAACAACAGCCCTGGGAGGTTTTGCTGGTGTCTTCTATTACCCAGCTCCATGCTCCTTCCCGCAGAGTTCTGTGGTACAAGGCCAAAGTCATAATCTGACCCTTCCTTTTCAAGTACTATTGTTGTTTGCTTTCTTTAGATTAGAACAACATATGTTATTTAATTGTATTTAAAAAGGTCTGGTAACCTCATTATTTCTCCCCAAACTGCTTTCTGAATTTGATGTCACTTGCAACTTACTGAGAAACTTCTTTTTTACTGTTGTTTTTCTGCCATTAATAAACTCAATTGATTCTGTCTTCTTTCTCTCTCTCTATCCATCTTTCATCCACTTGGATTTTCTTTCATTGCACTTACTTTAATATCACCTTAAAGGAATGAAGATGGTACAACAGTATTAATGCGAGTGGTCAGAGGAACATGGGAAAAGATCATCATATAAGCAACAGAACATGGAATATGTTGCATCTGTGTTTGTTAGTTGACCTGTCAGTACACTGATACGCTAATCAACTGGTGTGGCTTCATTCACTGAGATTTTGAGCACTCCTAAGTAACAGCTGCTACCATGATCACATGGAGCAGAACTGAACCCAAAAAGTCCCAAGTAATGAGATACACAGAATCCCCAAATGCAAAGTTTGCTTCTCCATGGCTATTTTTATTGTAGATATTCACACCTGCACAGTATGGCTATAAAAATGTTGTCAAATCAAAATCTTTCAAACCATTTAATGACAGCATTTTGCTACCTAGACCTGATTGAGATTCACAGGTGTCAGGTGTGAGACAATACAGGATCGCTCTAATAACCTAGAGTCATCAGTGGTTTCAGTGGGACAGAATTTGAATGCAATTACAAATCCAGTCCTTAAAATCAACCTAACATAAACACAAGCCTTTCTTGCATATCCCCTGTTGATATTTAATATCTGCAGTCTTTTTACAGAAAGCAGAGGGGGCTAAATGGATCATATGGAAAGTAAACTCTTACAACAACAAATAAGAAGAAAAGTTAATCAGTTGCAAGGAAGTCATTATTATCACCAGAGTAATTAGTATCGCCAGAGAACCCTGACCCTTCAAGGCTGTCCTCATACATAACAGACAAAAGGTAAAGTGCTTCCTTCAGAGACTCTGAGAATGCAATATCCCCAGCTTGCAAACATTTGCATCAAAGTTATTAGTTCTGATTCTTTGTGACATGGAGCCTAATTATATCTGAATATTTTCTCATAAGAGAAGTTACTGACACTGTGTCAAAACCACTAATCTGTTCTGATTACATTTGGATATTTTTTCAGGTTGCCCTGGTTTTTTCCTCGGCTTTTGTACGACACTTACACAGCATACTTGAGCATCTTTTCTTCCATTGCTCATGACAGTCTGCTCATCTGGGATCCGTGAAGTTATGTAAATAACAAAAGCAGAAAATTGTGCTCATGAGGACAATTTATCGTCCACACTTATGAGTTGTTTCAGACGCTATCTTCTAGCTTATTGCACTGTAAAAAGGAGTTTTCCTCGGTTAATATTTGTGCAGCATTTTCAGGACAGGAAGGACCATAAATTTGCTGTGTTATAAGAGATCTGTGACCACTCAATAAATCTTGATTGCCTTTTGATCATACTGTGGCATCCTGGAGCTTCGCACTGTGATCAGAGACAAAACTGGGAAGGAGGAAGAAGCCCCAGCTGCCTCTGTTAAAGGGAAAGTCCCAGTAGGCATTAGCAATGTGGAGTTCATGGTAGGTCAGTGGGCACTAAAACATTCCTGTCTCACGGACTCTTCTGTCAACTTAACAGGAATACTAGCAGCATTATGCCAGGAGTTCATGAGCCCTTTTCTGTTGGTATTGTGCTGGTAATCTTTATAGGCAGTAGTGTTGGGCATCACCATTAGGAGCTGTGTAATGGCAGGTACTACTTCTCACGGAGGCAGCATCTCCCTAGGCTTTAGGCAGACATCACTTTGAGTTCCGCAGGTGGTGTAGCTACTTCAGTTTGGTGCTAGGGTTTAGAACAAAAGTCCTAGAGGCTGGAGCATTAGCTTCAGGATTTAGAAAAGCCAGGCTGCATTCCTCAGACTGCCTGCATGACTTTGGACAGGACGCTATTCTTGTCTCCACCTCCAGTTCCTGCCTGTAAAGAGGGGTTGCAGCTTAGGGGTATTACAAGTACTTCTCCTTGTGAGAAGCATAGAAGTCAAGTTCAGAACAGATAGTGGCAGATAAACATCTGAAATGTACGTGGTTTCCAGTGAATCCTTAGTGCCACCCAGGTTACCTAACTACAGATGTAGATACTGGCTTTGCTCCAACAGCTCTGTCAGTTGTACAGAACATCTTCTCCACATCTTTTCCTCCCAAACACTTGGAGATGTGCCTTACTAAGAGGCAACCAAATCAGCTTGAGGCAGAAGCTGTCCAGAACAAAGAGGGAGTAAAAGATCAATTTGGGGTTCAATGCGTAAGGAACTTTGTCAGGACTAGGTTGAGCATACAAAGTGGATGGTTAGAAAGTCCACGTACCCCCAATGGACAGTGCAGGTATTGCAAACCCTAGCTCCTGCTTAGAAATACAAGCCTTTTAGGAGGTCTGAAAATTCACTGTTCAATGAATATGGATGAGACAGGGAGGAAGCTCTTGTTTATGCTGTTCTAATTATTCAGTTTGCTGCAGCAGTTGCTGATTTGATGCATCATAACAGCCCTCAGAGTCAATACAAAGAGTGGGAATATTGCTGAGGAAAGAGGAGTTAGCCCTCAGCAAAACTGATGGCTGTATCTGAAGAAGATATTGCAGAGAGAATCCTCACTCTTTCAGGAATTAGCTTTCCAAGCCAGATTTCAGACTACCTCAATAGTAAGACCTTTTGCAAAATGGCTTACAATTTCTTTGCAAAACACCTACTAAAATGGAGCTTTGGACATTTTACCAAAGTTTCTGTGTGTTCTTGTAATCCAGTCGGAGGGAAATAGATCTTTTCATTTTTTCATTTGCTACCAGCTGAAAAAATGTAGTTTTCCTGTGCTCCCACATCTGCAATGCCCTTTTGTCCCCTACGTACTTTGCTCTGCACACATCCTTTCTGCACCCCCTCAATGCTATTCCACTGTCTGATCTTATGAAAACAGCAAGCGGCTAGAGATTAAACTCAAAGCCTGACATTGTGCTGAGTGAATCGATTAGCAGATAACACCAGCTGCCTTCAGTAACTGATGTACGTGAAATTTGTCGTGTGCTAACTCCAAAGGATCTGAGTGACAGTAATGAGTTATGTTGCTATACCTTCCCGAAGCCTGACAGTTGCTTTGCAAACACAGTAATTGGAGAGTTACATATGGAACAGTAATAAGGCGGGGGGGGGGGCTGTAGAAATTGTCAAGGTTCTTTGGGTTACTTATTTTTCTAAGAAACTGTGTTTTTCTTATCCCTGTCAATTTGCCTCATTGAAAGAAAAATCAAAACCCAGCTATGACTCAACAGTAGACTGAATAAATTAAAAATAAATGGCATCCTTATCACTGAAGTGCAGTGACTCTGAAAGACTGCAGAAACATGCTAGGAGTAGCACATAGTTCTCACATTATAGTGTTCTCTTTTTGGATGATGTGGGAAGCAATGGCCTTTGTTTACAGTGATGTCAGGTTAGCAAAGCTTTTAAGCGTATTAGCGTACTATAGGAACTATTTAGAAAAGCAATTTCCTAAGACACAAATACACATCTATAAATAGGTGTAAATATGTAAAAAATATGTAAGTATAAATAAGTACACTGTTGGTAATCAACCTAAAATCTTTTTTATCACTACCAAAAGAAATAGAATTGTGGAGGGCTTGTACTGAAGCGTATCTTTAAGCAGATAAAAGGAAATTCTTCCACTTCAGAGCATAAAGTCATTCTAGGAAAGTGATTGCCATAAGAACATATCTGAGACATACTGTGTGGTGGAGTTTTTCCTTAAACAAACAAAGAAAGAATGAACTAAATAATTATAGGACAAAGGAGTTCTTGTAAACTACCAGAAAACTATGTTAGAGCAATAACTTAATAGTGCTCCAGAGCTCAATCTGATTAGTTTTCTTCATTACACAGCTAGATAGGTATTTCTGTTTTTTTCTGTTTGTTTTGGAAGGATTTCAAAGTCAGTTTATCAAAGACAGGATTTTGAATTAAGTCTGATTCTGAAATTAAAACCTGAGACGAACAGTCTCCAAGTGAAAACAACTCATAATCACAGGCTTACCTTTATTCCTGATTTAACTGAACTGACATGAAATTACATTAAAGTTAATGCTAAGCACAATCTTCATGGCCTTGTTCCCAGAAAACGAGAACACTCTCAGAAGAACACAAGATGACCCTAAACGTTTCCCCTTCTTCCCTACCCAGGCAGTATTTCCCCAGAGTCAATAGATATATAGTTACAGACTCTCTGTGATTGCTTTTCTGGGCAAAGCTGGACAAATTCTTAGCGTCTGTGACTGTACGCTCTTTATTTCCCCCATCATTCAAGAACTCCACCTCTTTCAGCCTCAGTTCATCCCTCTAGAAGAGCTGGCCAGAGCTGTGGACAGCATCCCATGTGAGGTTCTCCACGCCATGTGTATTGGTGTTAATATCTCCCTTTCTTTACTGAAATTGCATCCATAGACACACATCCAGAGAGCACGTTGGCCTTTGTATCACATTGTCGTATCACACTGCTGTCTGATGCTCTGCCTCCATCCTATCCCTGTTCAGTGCTTTTGAGAGCTCTTGCACCTACTCTAGGCATCTTCTTAAGGGGATTTGGCTTTATAATACTCTGCGAACATATCCTTTCAAGTACCAGATGTTGCAGGTATTGCTTGCATCAGAGTAGGAGAATGACAGAAGAAGAGCTGTTTGGCAGCTGAGGACCAGCCTCAGCCAAGCAGGGACCCTTGCAGGCCAGCAGCTGTGCCTCCTTGGTTTGCCTTCTCTAGCTACATCCCCAGTCACTAGCTTCTGTTAGCCCCATTCCCAGAGTGTGTTTAATCCCTCCTTCCTTATTTGCCAGTTCTGGCTCTTCGCACAGTGAACTGCAAACAGTAGAGTTTGTGCCCGCCAACGCTACCTGGCTGCTGGCACATGGGGGCTGTCCCACCGGGGTGCAAGGCTGTTTGTTGACTAAGGAGGCTATAGGAAGAGCAGCTCCAAACAACTCTGCAGTTTGGGTGGAATGGACAAAACAGGCGGTAAGGATGAGAAGACACAGACAGTTCTGCCAGTCACTTTTGCACCCAAATTGAAGTGTGTGTATATTAGGCAATTAGAGATTGCTGTGGTGGGAGTGTACAATACCGAGGAGCTGATACCATATAGTCAGCACTGGTGGCTACAGTTGCTGATGGTCTTAGCTACCCAGGTGATCAGGGCTGAGAGCTTTTTGGGGAGATAAGCTGGAAATTAAGTGAGTAAAACGGAGTTTCTTCCACCTCCCTGCTCAAATTTGGGATCTTATCCTTTTACAAGATGATTCCCAGTCCTTGGCTTCTGTCTCTGACTACACACTGTGTGATGCTTGGCGGTGGTGGTAGGGGGGGTTACTTTCCCAGACTGGGAAGGTGCCTTATCCTGCTGCTCAGCTCCTTCTTCCCCCCTCCATTTTCTTAGCTGCTGCTTTTTTTCTTAAAGCAAAACCAGTCTTCTCCCATATCTCAGGGTTATGCTTTTTCAATGACCACCAGTGAGTTGTGGGGCCTCTGATTTCAGCCTGTGCCCATATTTTCAAGACCTCTGCTGTCATCCCATGCCTAAACTGCGTATCATAAAAAGAAACACCAGGTATCAAGCTCTGAGTCACACAGTAAGTTTCCAAAAGAAGGTGGTAAAACAAGCCTAACAGGTCAGGACTAGGGCCTCGCACTGTGAGTGTCTGGCACAGTTAGCAGAAGATGAGTGGCCTGTTACTAGCACTGACAATACTACATTTACTGGGCCACTGGGTACAAAAATACTTATATAGTTATGCCATATTAGTGTGTTTGGGTTTAAACCAAGGTGATTTTAAAATCTGTGTAGTGTAGTTCTCATTTCACAGGTGGAACAGGCCTCTGCTTTGGCTACACTTCTCTGTAACCTTGGGTAAATGACTTTGTCCCTGAGTCTCAAAGGTACTTGGTCCTTCATTATTGCCGTGCTTTTGTTGAATCCCGGCCCTGAATTAGGTTCTCTGTAGGAGATGTCAAGACAACTTGATATCTTGATCCCTAGGCAATAGCCAAATGAAAAGGCAGGAGTTAGGAATCAAATGCAGAAGGCATCTTTTGTCTGTGCTCAGAATCCTAACATTATTAATGTGGCCCTGGGGAGTTTTGTCTATTGTTTCTGTTATTAAATGAACAGAGAGAGAGAGAGAGAGAAAGAGAGATACCCAGTAGACTACACTTACAAACACATACGTGGGGTATGGTTGTTGTGAGCTGAAATCATTGCCCAGTCTGATTCAATGCAGAGGTCTCATTCCCTCTCGTGAGACTAGCAGATTTGTGCCTGCTAGGGAACATTACTCCCATTTGCTCCTTGAGCCATTTACTGATTCTGGTTGCATCAGTCTAACCCTGAGTCTCCATGCTAGAGGTGGGTGCCCTTGCCACCCACTCATGGGGTAAATGGTTTGGCCTTTGTTTGAATATAGTTTGAGTGCGTATGTATTTGTACACATGCAAAAGCATGCTCAGTGAATACTTCAGAAAAAATAGTTATTCTGAAGGTCTTGCTCTCAAGAAAGTGCAAGAGAAAAGGTCATTTAGCTGCTTATTTAGGGGTCACTTCTGTGCTCTGTGGAGGGTTTTGCATGTACTCAGCTAGAATAAATACAGGTATTTAGGCAAAAACGTTGAGATTATTACTGGGATCCAAAAGATGAACTAGGCATTCGGAAGGCAAGTAGGTGCCTAACTACCACTTCATGTCGGCTTTCATCTTAGTCCTGCCCATAAAATGGCAATACCACTCTCAGGTTTGAGGGCTTTTAGTATTCCTCAGAGCTCTGCCAGGATCTTTCATTGCACCTCTCGTTTTCATTAGGTTGAGTTCTTCCCAGGATGGGAAAGAAACAGCTGCCAGAAGCAAGGCAGAATATGTGCTGGAAGACAGAAGTGTTGTCAAGAAAAATATTGTAGTTTGGTAGTTTCGAGACAAAGTAGTTGGAGACATCCACGTTCCTTGTTTTACAGCCTTTAGGCTTAAAGCTGGATCTAAGCAGGGACTTCTAGTGCATAGCTGCAGAAGGAGTGTTACCAAGTCTCTGTGTAGGGGCTCAGGAGAATTAAGCAGGTAAAAGTGCCCAGGATTCAGGGTAGGCAGCACATTTTGTGACCAGCCCTGTAGAAAACTAATGGGCAACACTTTCAAGAGGAACATTTGTGAAACTCCTTATCTCCTCATAGATATGGGCACATATGAGCATCCACAGTTAAGTGTCAGGATAAGTGTAGGATTCACAACATACCATTTTCTCCAGCGTCACTCACTTTTTTCCTTTGAGTGCTGATAAATGGTTTGGCCTTTCTTTGAAGGCATATACAGTTTGGGTGCAGCTCTATCACATTATGGGTAAAGTACTCATCCAGGGAGCGTGAGACCTGTATTCTTGCTCCTTCTGAGATCAAAAGGCTTGAAACTATTCTTCCACTTCCCACACCTTCACTGCCACGCTTAAAAAAATATTAGAATGATTGCAAGGAAACTCTAGACTAGGACTTGTAGGGTCTCCTGTGGCACCCTGTGGCGATAAAACACCTTTCATGTGAACAGAGGGGACCAGAGCTGCTGCCTGTTCCCTTACAGCCAAGCTCGGATCCCCCTTACGCTGGAGCTGATGGTACCACAACATCCAACTCTCCAAGGATGGCTTAGGCAGTAACATTGGAAGAGGGATAAAAACTCATTCTTTTGAGCTTAAAATATTTTGTTTAAAATTCACAGCCAGAAATATTAAAACAAGCTTCTGAGAAACAGATTTTGAGCCTCGCTATTGCCTGTAGCCACACTGTGTTTTGCTGGTTTCACTCCAGTGCGCTCTAATGAGCCTTTGTGTGGCTGACCAAAGGTTTAAGTCTGCAGCTTTAATTCCACTTCTAACCTGCAGCTTTATAGAATAAGTTTATGGAAATAGGTATCTGCCCGATTCTTCTTTTTTTTTTTTTTTTTTTTTTTTTTTTTTGGTGGTGGTGGTGGAGGCTCTATTCTGAGAAGCAGCATAGTTTATTGTCTCTAGTTCTAACAGAGGAAGGAAATTCCCCAAATACACTAAGATCTTGCAAGGACTTTAGAGACTAAATGGCTTGTCTAAAATAGCATAGCAGCTTTAAGGAAAGTTGGAATCTGAGGCATAGTCCAGTGACTTAGCTATAAACCCAGTTTTTCTTTGGGGACTAGAAGACTTGCCAAGGTCCCCAGAAATATTTCAGTGCTTTGATTGAGATCCTTCACAAATTAATCATGCATGGGTAGCACTTGCAACATACAGATGCCAGAAGTTCCAGTTATCCCCTTACATCCTCACTGGAGTCCTTTCCAGAATCTCGCCTCCTTGACCCTTCTGCTCTAACAAATGAAGGACCCACCAACCCTCTGGTGCAAGGAAAGAAAAGTTAGACTTCCAGTCCCATGAAGAGGAGTAGCTGGAAGTGTGAGCTCTGTAAATGTCTGTAGAGTACAACTGCAAATGCTAGAGAGAGACTTTTCTTCACACATATAGTTGACTGGCTGTGTCAAGTGCTGTCAATGGCTCTCACGTGGCCCCAGATGGCAGTGACTGCAGCAATTATTCCAAATTACTAGCCACTTTTCTTTAGCCTTTGACAAGAAGGACTTTATTTGCAAACAGAAATAGTAATTTCTAGAAATAGACATGGTAGAGGTCCCGCAGAAAGTTTTCGGTATCTCCCTCTACTTGCTTGTTCTCAAATCAGATGCGGAGCAGCTGCTTCGAGTCCAACCTCCCGACTCCTGTGTGAGTGAAGAGCTGGCTTTGATCTCTCATCAATGAACAAATACAAGAAAGGCTTTTTCAGGGGATGGGAGCAGTCCTGTTTCCAGGTAACCACGTCCTTTCCTCATTGATCACTATGGAAACGCGATTCCTTCGTTCTGTTTCCTCTAAATGAGAAAGCATGTTTCCCTGCTAGCAGAGAGGGGAACTCTGATTTCCTATTCCATTCCTTGACTCCACAATAGCAGAGGGTCACTTTCAATTCTAATGCGAGGCGCTTAAATTTCAGCAATGTTGAAACAAACAGACACCCCAGGCAGTCTCGCAGCTGCTTCAAAATAACCTGCTCAAAATTCATTGAAAAGAAATGAAAGCCTTTTTTCTTAGAGAATTGTGCTATTATGCACAAAGAAAGACATGGAACACAATTCAGCTCCCATGCCTTCCACCAGCCGTTCCTGGTTGATCAGGCCTTACTGCCTAAAGGTTAATTATCATCATTCTTAGCTGATGCAAAGGAGTTTCAGAAGACTTTGATCATGAACTCAAACTGATCTAAGGTCAGGATGAAACTTTCTGAGAACATGGTTCCCATCTTAAAGAGTGTTTCCCAAACCGCCTCCTGTCTGCATTTGTTCCGGTCTTCTCCTTACCAATTTGTGAGAGCTTACTAGCAGACATGGAGAAGTGGTATTACAAAAATATAGACGTACTTCACCTTTCGTTTTGGTCCAAATGTCCACCAAACAGTACTGATTTCACTTATGCTTCCATCTCCACTTCAAATATTCCCCGTCTAGAACAGAAAAGAAAGTCAGTAGCAAGTCCCAGGTTCCCAAACATGATCAGGTGCTTAACTTTTGTTGGAGTGCTCTTGGCCACAAAAAACCTGATTTGTTTTGTTTTGTTTTGTTTCTAAAGGTTTCAGGGATTCTGTCTCATGATGCTATTTAAGTTCAGTGGTTTTGGTAACATAAAGATGTGGTTTTCTTTCTCGGTAATTCCATCATGTGCATGCAGTTGTTGAAATATATGGTAGTATGTCTAATCAGTATCTCAGATGGGCATATCAGCATTTTCCCCTACTTTCTAAGCTTGCATACTGAGATCTTAGCTTCCCATACATTTCAACTTGTATATTTATGTGTCTTTATCCTGGGATCTTTGCAGGTCTGCAGCCATAGACAACATATTATCCATTCACCCTCAAATTATCATTATTGCTTTAAAGCTGAAGACATCTGGAGTTTCAGACAACCAAGTAAAACAAAACAGCCATTTTCTGTTATTAGCTTCCATGACAATCAGAGAATTAGTTTCCAGTCAAATAGATTATTTCCAACAAAATTACATTGCTCTTTTAAATAGCTGCCACTGAGGTTGGGGTGGGGAGAACCATGGGCTGACAGTATTTTGCTCCTTTGCTTTAACGTGATTTTTCATATTGAAATTCCTAATTTCAAGACAAGAAGAGTCTTCCAGTGAAAAACTTGCACCGAGAGCCAAGAGTTTCAATATTTTTGCATAAAATTACGAAAATTTAATAGCTTGCTCTGGCTGGCATTTTGTTGGGTTTTCTTTTTAAATTTTTGACTGACCTAAAAAAAAGAATTATTTTACCTGATCTTCCTCTGGATATTTTTAAGATCACTTTTTATCCCACTCCAAGCATGCTACAGTTGAAATTGGCAAAGGCCAGTCACACACTATGTGAAGTATTGGTCCAATTCTATTTTTAGATACATCCAAGGAGAAGCAAATGTAGCATAAGCAAAAAGCCAGAGAGCTTTTCCTCAAAGTGTATTGTCGGAGGCTTTCTCTCTGCAAGAGAAACCAATCGTGCAGGTCTTGGGAGAGCTATGTATGTGAGTTTTGTTATAGACTACAAAGGGCCAGGATTTCACTCCAGATGAAAACCTTGGGAAAAAAGCCTTACTTTGGCCACTGCATCAAAGGACTGAAGTGATGTAAAACAAAAGCTAAAAGACCCTTTTCTAGTGCAGAGGATGATTCCCTCCAGCAGAGACACCATGTAAAATAGCACACAGCCTCACTCCAGATGCCTGTGCATTGCTTTCCTTTGATGGATGCCCGTCCCAGTTTAAGAATAGCTCCAAGTCATAGAAAGATCCACACTTTGAATTTACTTCAGCATAAGATGAGACTGCATTCATTGCCTCTTCTCAACACAAAGGTCCAGTCCCCAGAATGGTACAAGCTTGTGAACAACACTATAGAAAAAATATGCTTTCCCCTTGCATACATGCATATAGCATGTAGTACAGGTCTAAGAAGATATTTTAGAAATATACTGTCAGATGCTGATTGGTTTGCATTATTGAAAGAGCTTCCGCTGTGGTAATCCAAGTTGCTATTTCATATTATAATAATTAACATGTGAAAAAAAATACTCATTGTATCCTTCTAACTTCCAGTAACTGTCCTTTTTGACAGGCAGCAAATTCCCCTTTGGGATAAAACTAACCACGAGCCAGCTGGAGAGGAGATTAAAAAAAGGTTTCTGATTCTCTTATCAAGCCCCACTTCGGCTTCACATCAGACAGTTATGGTTTTTAGTTTTACGCTGCAGTAGCAAAACATGCAGGAGCAGCAGCTCTGAAGGGTTCTTCGGGTTGCTGTCATCTCATAAGGAAGAGCAGCTGTTTACATATGTAGACTGTATAAATGTGGGCTGGGGCTTTTGCAAACTGAATACAGCTGTAGGCTTGGAGAGTTCTCATTCCATGTTCAGTCTTGGAGAGATATCAGAAACCCTGTTAACTGCTACATTTTGCGTGTGTGGATATACAAGTATGCATGGGTGCACATATTTGTATTCTGATATCTTACAGGCACAATTTTGTGTCATATTAGGAGGAAAAAGAACTATAGCTGTGTTCTCGAACCAGCTACCCAGGAGAGGTGGCTCTCACAATAAATGTCTGCTGGCAGCGTACGTATGCCATGTGGAGATGCTCACCCTGCGCCTCCAGGTAAGCTCCAGGACCAGCACAACTATGCCCTTGCAGAATTCCTGTTAAATATCCATTATGAAAAACACTGCATTAACACAGCGGGAGTGCTCCGGGAGCACAAAGGTGCTGCCCCTCAGTGTGCTGAGCTCTGCAGGCTTCCCGGCACATTTACAGCTAGCTGGCCTCTCTGCCCAGTGCTGCATCGACTACACAATATTCCTTCTGCCCGTTTTCACAGTTGCAAAATAGATTTCACAATGCAACTGAGGATTTGGAAATGTTTTGGTTCGTGGCTGCTCCCCCCCATATCTTTTCAAACCCCAACATTGTAGTTTCAATATTCCCGTGGTTTTTGGCAAAGGACAAAATAAAAATCATAGGAAGAATAGCAATAAATCAATTTCTTTTCCTCACAGAAAACATAAACCCAAAAGCTTCTTAGCAAAGATCCCTTGCACTCCAATAAATAATGTTCATTGCAAATATCAAAATTTGAATTAGAAAATAAGTTTGCAGAACCGAAATATATTTTTAACAAAGCCACACAAATGATTTGAGGATATTTTCAAAATCTATTTTTTCACAAATTCTTTGTGAAATAACTGACTGTTTTGGCCAGCTTTGGAAGATGTGCTAGTGATTTGTGCATCAGAAAGAGACTAATAGTACAGACGATCACCTAGGCAGTAAGGCTTAGCTTGTGAATGTTTGCAAAGCAGAACTGAGAATCTTAGATGGAAGCACTATAGAAATAAAATTAATATCATAAGTCCTACAGAAAACTCATTCTGTAATAGGGCTAAAGTTTATCCTGACTGGTATGAAATATGAAGCTTTTCCTAAAACTCAACACACAAACAGAATTAAAGCAAGTAAACAAAATATTAAAGAGCTACTGTAAAACAGTGTACTATATAAACCCAAAAGGGTTCACTTTGACTTTTAGCTGTTGCTGCCTTCATAGAAACTTAGTGGCACCATATGCAATGTTTAGAAGTGCCTAACTCACTTGAATGCTCCTGAAAATGTTATCGTTGAGCCACCTTGCCAATTTTTGTAAGTTTACTATTCATTAGAAGATAGGCAAGTGACTAACCCCAGTCTGGAACAGCCAGTACCAGAAACTTCAAAGGAGAGTAATACCAGAGTAGGTCCTTAACCTACCTGTGCCCCTCAGTTCCCTTGACAAAGGCTGGTTCGTGCCCCAGCACACCTATTTCCAGCAGGTGTTTTAAGGAAGGGACAGGCCTCTGAGGATCTCAAGTCTTATGTCACATAACCCCCAAAATCTAGAGAAAATTTCTGCCATTGCAAACAGAAGCTATATTATGAATCCTGAAGGCAAACACATTATGCAAGAGAAGAACTTGAGCTGTTTAGATGCATGCAGTTTTCTCATTCTCTTTCAGCCTCTTGGTGCAGTGTAATTTCCTTTTGTTCCAGCAGGTAGAGCTACGGCTTCAAATATTTTCCAGAAAAGCAGCTGGTCTATTCATTTGGGTTAAGCAGTGTCTCCCCAACTGTATTACTTTGTGTTTTATATGAGAGCTCTGAAAAAAACCAGTCCAAACCAAAGCACAAGCATTCTACTTGCATTTCCATAATTGGTAGGAAGCTAAAACCGGGATCCCATCAGCTGGACAAGCCTTAATCTCGCTGTGACAACTGTAAGACTGCCCACAAATACTTAGTTATATGGGCTGAAAAGCTATGTTAAAAGCCTAGCTATCTCAATGTAAAGGGTGCTCTGTGAGGCAACATGAGGTGATACGACTTTCTGCCATAAACATAGAGATGGAACATACACTCCTTTGAACTCCTGAAGCATCACTAGCAAAACCAAAAACACTGATTTTTTTTTTCCCCAGGAAGGGTCAGAAAGGAAACTCTTTGAGATGGATGGTAATCCTGTGGATTAATGTATTTTTTTAATCTTTTTAGCTAAGACTGCAAACACGGAACAAAAGAGAATCTGGAAAACTTTCAGTTTTTTAAATCATAGTTTGTTTAAGCAGTATTTAAACATTTGTTTCCCTAGATTGTCCACATATTTCCTAACTCAGTCAGAACTGGCTGGTTTAGATAAAGACTCACCACACCCATAGTACTGTTCTCATCTGTGGATTATCATGGATAGTTTATAATGCAAAAATATTAACAATTTCTTGACCTAGCCTTTTCTGAACCTGGACCAGGCAGGCCTGCAGTGACTATTACACACGTATTTACTGGCTGGTGAGAATTAGATCTCTGGTCTTATTTCAGTTTCTGATGAACAGCTGTCTGTACCAGAAAGAGAAACATCCTGAGTGCTCCTTCCCACAAGAGAGCTCACACTGAACATGAAGATTGAATTGCAAGACATTGCCTCTCCAGCCCAGCCCTGAGATGTGGTGCCAGACAAGTGAGGGGGGTGGTTTCTATATACAGAAACCTGCATGTAGGTATGCACTGTTTGAGCGACATCTCTGGAGGCTGAACCAATAAAATATCTTGCCATAATAAATTAACCTCTAAACACAAAGAGAACAATTATTTCCATTTTACTACCCCTTCTGGATTTAATTGATGGCCTTATGATAATTTGTTTATTCCTTTTGAAAAAGATCAGTCCCACTCAAGGCATAATACTTCTGTAGCAGAACAGTAATTATTGAGGTGTTTGAAATTGCTTACAAGTCACAGTTAAGAGGCTGTGCAGGAAAATATGAATATTGGGTATTATAAAGAGAAAGAATGCCATTCAGAATGCCTCCAGTGCTACGGTAAAGAGAAACTGAATTAATGTGTTCTGACACCAGTGAACAGTCGTGTTTTCAATGCAGGCAACATTAATTGTATTGCTTTTCACGGAATTAGTGTGGCAAGTGCAATTTGTTGGGGCCGAGTTCTCAAATGGTAGAAATTAGTGTAGTTCCATCAAAATCAATGAATCTATGTTTGCAGAGGATCAGAGCAGTAGTGTTTTGCTTTTTTTCCCTGCAGCCTGGTGATATTATATCATTTTACTCTGCTATCTTTCATTATCGATGTCAGTTGATAACAGTTCTTAACATGTTTGGGCCATTCGCATATAACAGAGCTGCACATGGTGGCTTAGGCAACACCAGAGATGATGTGTTAGCCTCAGTAGTATGTCTTCCTTAATCCAATATTAGAATTGCCATGGAAACCTCTTAGCAACATAGGAGACGAAAATGGAATGAGAAAGGAAAGATGCAGCCAGCTCAAATGACAGTTCTAGGGGCAAAAAACCCAAACCCCCATAAACTTACTAGCCTTGGGAAAACACAAGAAACAAAACTAAACTGTATCTGAGAAGTTCATCTTACAGATTCCCGGGTGGATTATCTCCTCATGTCTTTCACATCCTTCTGCTTTTTACATTAGCAACCAAAATAGCCCAGTTGTTCTGATGCCTGCCCTAGACGTTGTATTACGGATTGCACTGGTGTCCTCCAGTCCTTGCAGAGGCTTGCTTTTACCTGCTGGGAAATGGCAGGTAATTCTGGTACTTCAGAATTAGCTCACTGTTGCTCTGGGGCTGGCCATCCTTTTTAGCACGATCTTTTAAGATGCACTGTGGTTCAGATACCCAGCCCATCTTTTAACAACCACTACTTTTACTAGAAGCTCAGCTTCAGGTCTTGGGCCTTTTTTCTTTTTTTAACTGTGGGAATTTCCTTCTCAGAGTCTGCATTATCCTATAAAATACACTGAACATTGAGCAATATACATTTATTCAGTCACTGACAAATGGTTCCTCTGTGGTTTGACGGATTTTGACTGCATGGGCAAGATTTAAAAGATCATCACTGAAGGTGGATAGCTAGACTGACACATGTGAAGGTGCCTGAGGAAACACCTATAACACAGGGGCAGATAAACCTCACCTCTGAGCTGGTAAGACATGAATCGGCTCCAGTCTGGAAACCATGAAGCCATAGTAATATCCAGGATAATATATAGGTTGAATATTGAGGATATACATTCACTGGAGCACAACACTGAGACAACATGGGTATAATGGCATTTCCACCCAGCTCAGGACTTCTGTAAAGAAACTTGAATTTGTCCTTTTTGCAACTTGGAGGTGCCCCGAATTTCGGAGGACCAGTGTTTAGTGTTTTCTGACAAATCAGCTGCTGATTTTGCTCCTTACTGTTAAAAATACTGCTAACTCCATTCACCTGCATATACACACTTCAGTCTCACGTGTTCCTACCCATTCACCAAGTGCACATACAGTACATGCAGTGCTGTTTCTCCCATGAAGTGATCTTTGACAAGCTTGTGCAGCAGGGACAAAAAGTAGGCTATGCAAATGGCTCAGAAATTAGGATTTTTACAGGACTGACAGCTGACATCATCAATTATTGTACAAATAGGTTCCACTCTTACTGGAATTCACAAGGGAAACTCATACAGTGATTAGTGTTGCTTTCAGTAAGGCCAACCTCAACAGCTACAAAAATGACTAAGACAAGCCAAACTAATTGTTGTTTATAGATGTCTGATGTCTAAATGTCATGTTGGAAATCACAGTAAACTGCTTTCCTTACCATAGACAAGAAAAATAGATTTTATAGGTCTTTTATAGTATTAAAGAATTTTTTTGGTTTTCATTTCCAGGAGAGGTCAAATAAAATAGTCCGAGGGACTAAAAGCAGAAGGACAAATGTCTTTAAAGACCAAACAGAAATTACCCCATAATGTCAAATTAGGTTAAAAGGTAGTATTGCACTAGTAAGATGTAAAATAAGACAGCCCACTAGATGGCCAAAAGCTTCAAAAGCAACAGGGTGTTGTTGTCTGAATATTGAAGAGATAGGCATTTTCAATTACCAACAGGCTTCTGATATTCTTCAGTTTTATCAATGGACATTTATTAATGGATAGAAAAAAGCAAATTTGTGCAGGTGCATTAGAAAAATAATTATTCTGAAAATCAATAAAACAACTTTTACTGAGTTATACCAGACTTACGATACTCAAAAGATTTACTGTCAGGTTTAACCTTTGGATATCTGCATAGAGTTATCATAAAAGCTGATGTCCATTGTCCACTCATGGAAATAGGTAAAAAATGCTGTCCTTAAAAGTCATGGCAAATTCTAATTTAATATATTTGCAAATTATCAGTTTTATCTCTTACATTCAGGTATAGTACCATCTTGTCTGAGTGTGTGAACGTCAATTCTGCTTTAAGACAGTTGCTAATCCTACTTCCTTTAAAGCCCTGCTTCTTATTCTTTATTTATTACATTCTGTGGAACTTCAATCATTAATAAATAAGAGTATTCTTATACTTGTAATTCAGTTACAAGTGCATTAAAAAAGGTTGCAGTCTTTGCAAGGAGTGAAGGTCTGAACACCTGTCAGAGACAAACTGTAGATGGGGAAAACTGATCACCTATGAATGAGAATATACAATGTGGCTGCCTGCAGCAGCAGCAGGAAACTAGACATGATGGCCGAGAAAATCACTGTCAGAGTACCAGGCTTTGATTTCCTGACTCTTCAAATAAGGTGATGAGTACTTTACTTGTTGGTCTAGAAAGCAGCAAGCTAGTAAACTTCCAGCATCATATTTGTGCAAAACCCAGCTATTCTGCTGCAATAGTTTAGAAGCCAATCTATTTTGTGCTAATTTTATTTTTCTTGCTCTTGCATGACTTTTTCACTCACAAGGCAGTCTATATTTTTAAGTATGTGACTGCTGCTTATAATAAAGCTAATAAAGAGACACTGATTCCAGAAAGGTTCTTAACATGGAAAAATCCACATAGAGAATAGACCATAACGAGCTAGTTTTTTAAGGGAAACTGGAGCTAAATAGTGGCTAAATTATTCTTCTCTTCCAAAACCACTTTAAAAAGTCCAATGGAAAAATAAACCCTCTAGAAATGTTGTTTTTGAAAAGCTATATTCAAATATTTTCTTGCTGTATTCATGCCTGTGGCATTAAAATTAGACCAAATGACATAGCAGCAGTTGGTTATATTGGCAATTAGGTGTTATACCTCTTCCATGTAGTGTGTATACCATTTTCAACTTATTTCAATATGCACATAAACAGAGAGCTTTAAATTTTCAGGAAACAAGTTCCCTAAGTGCAAGCAGAAGTAAGGCTGAAGAGGCCAGTTTACAGGGTGAAAAACTCATAGCTTGATGACAATGTAATCTCATTAGTTTCTCCTCTATTTATTTCACATACATAAAAGAGCTGTTCCCATTAGTGCTCCCATTAAGCTCTTGATCCACCTGACCTTGTATACTACCTCCACAAGCTTTCTCCAAGACACAGCAAAGATTTCCCAGTAAATCCCAAACTACCTTTCTAGCTGGCAGTTCAATGCCTCGTGGCATGGGGGTTAGTTAATTGCAGCAAAAGCGGGGGGATAGTCTGGCAATGGAAAATCTTCAGAAGGGTAGGGCGGTTTAAAATGGTAAAATCTGACTATTTCCTCTGTCTGCAGCTGATCCTACCCCCAAGTAATCCAATGGGAGAAGAAATTGGCTTAATTTAATTAAAGACAGCAAATTAGCCTTAATTACTCTGCAGAGGATGGTTGTATGGGTACTGTTTCCTGAAATTTAAACTTCCACAAGAAGCTAAAGGAAAAACTTGATTAAAGCTGTCCATAAAACTATTTATATGTGGAATTAAAATTGCAGTTCTGCATCTGTTAGCTCACAGTAGTAACTAGATTATGAGTCAGTACAAATCAGCAATAACGCAGGTTGTGTGTGGTAACAAGAACTCAGTACTGGACCAAGGTAAGAGGCTGGTGTGTTTGTTTCAGTCTGGGAATGCCTGAGTTCCACAGATGTTGCTGATGTTGCCATGTCTAGTGGAGACACAAGTATGATCCTTTTCAAGGCAGAGGGACAGTATCTACTCCTTTTCAATACGTGCTCTTTGGAAGGAAAAGAATAGTATTGGATGCATCTGTTTACACAAAGTTTTAGGAAACTATGTATAAAAACAAGCACTTCAGGGATGAAATGTCAGGAAACAAACACAGTATGGCACAACAGTAGAAGGGAGGATTTCATTCAGCCAAGGCTGGAACTCAAGCCCTACATTGTATGAGGAGGCAGGAGAAAGCAGCTGAACGTTTGGAGTCGGCACAGCAGCTATCTCCAAAACTGACCACATTTCCTGAAAGTGGTAAATTGCATGAAATTTGAACAAAGTGCCCCACAGGATCGATATGTAACAGTAGAGTTGGAAGCAAGGGCTGAAGAAATCCTAAATGTAGTTACACTCTCTCTTTTGCATATCTCTGCAATTGAATTTCATGAATGGGAAAGCATTTGAAGTTTGCTTTGCATTGTTATTACTGACCAAAAATAAACTCATTTCCAAGGAAATCACAGTGTGGCACAGAGGACCTGTTAAAACAAAAGCAAAAGGAATAGAATTTGAAGCATTCCTGATCTCCAAATGATTTTATTGTCACTGTATTTTATCATCATGTTCCCCCATCAGGTTGAAAGAATGCTCCATGGAAATAGGTTCCTGATCAAAAAACATGGCATTGTTTCTATTCTTTCACATTTGCTTTCCATTTCTGACTGCTGAAAATACACGAATGTGACAGGAAAAACGTACCTGAACCACACTCACACACTGGGTAGTTTGTACTATGGGGAAAATTGGCTACGGAAGACATCACTGGCAATTCTGCTGTCAGCACCCCTCTATATTATCAAGTATAAAGCACAGCACTGACAGGCTCCGAAGGCTGCGGAGAAGTGCTTCTCCACTGGTGGGACAATCATTGTGTTGAAAGTTCAGGGTAGCATAAACAATAAAAGACAGGGTAACCTGCAGGCTCAGATGCTCACTTCACAGAGCGATCTGCTCCATGGCTGAATTCACACTGATTTAATGCAGAAAACAGTAATTCTGGTCCCTGATGCTCCATTTGTAGCTGGAGAGTTTGGCACAAGTCTGCTCTAGGATTTTAAAATGGTACCCCATCATGAATTCTATTTAAAAAGCAATGCAGTATAGCAGTCAACAAGGTGCCTCATTAGTTCTGCAGAGATGCTCAGCAGGGGATACTCCTTTCTGCTCTAAAATAGCAGGAATTAGAGCATAACAGAAGAAAAGTGGCTTTCTCTTTAAACAAAACCCAAGCACTTCCTTTCCATCACTCACCCTTTGTTGTTTCATATCTCTTTGCTCCTCTTAGGGGCTCATGTCCTTTCACGTAAAGAAAGAAAATATTTTTTCCCTATTCTTCTTAGTTATCTTTTGAAAATGTGATAGAAAGAATGAATACTTTGTTTAATCTTCAGCTTTAAAGTGACCAGATATCCAGACAGAGCCAACACAGCCCTGCTCTTACACCACAGTAAATTCAGCATAAAGTTCCTGGGTAAAAAGGGCATGATTATACACATTCACAACTGGAGGATCTTGTCTGCTACAGGATCACACCACACTATTCTACAGCACTTTGTTCACATGTCTGTATCTACAATGTGCCAATAAAGTGTAAGTAGAGTTATGTGACCTGGCACAGAAAAAGTTAAGAAAAAGAAAAGCAAGTAAATGTCTTGCTTTTATAGCAAGTAAGAGGTGTTTTAATCTGTACTAAATATGGGACTTCTTCAGATTTATAGCAGATTTCATCTCTTAAATCTGTCTTTTAGTAAATCCATCAGGGAAGAGCCTGACTGACTGGTGGTATCTTATACCAAGTCTTTTGTGCACCACTGCTATTACAAGGGCAGCACAAAGGGCCAGGTGAGGGCATTCCCCTGCTGTGTTAAGCACTCCTCAAGAAGAAAAAATTGAGACACTTATTTCAAGGAGGAGGGTGTGGGTAGCAATGTGTTTTATACACACATTTATTATGAGTTTGGAAAAGTTTTTAGATTTTGTACTTTCTTGAAAACGTTTGCCCAAATCAGAAAGCAAAGAGAAAGACCCTAACTTTTTTTTGGTGTGTTAAAAAAATCCTCATAAATTTTGAATACTCCCAGTAAGGTATATTAGAAGAAATGCATCATTGCCATCTACTAATCCCTTTCTTCAGTTTAATATTACAAAGAATAACCTCTCCTATTTTAATATTTAAATCATGTTATGTAATCTTTGTCCCCAGTGTAAGACCAGCACGCTGTTTCTCCCTACAGTGTATTTACTAAGTTATTGATATGCATGCTAGTCTTACTCACTCACCTCCTGAATTCCTGTTGCCTATAAATATTCTGAATGAGCTCCTGGAGTGTTTGGTTTTCCAGAGCACATATATCAAACAGGGACAGTAAGGCTGCTGCTTACTGTCAACATCAGAATGAATATTTCTGCGTAAAGGAAACAAATGGGATGGTTTAAAGCTCCCCTCCTCATCCCCAATATAGCATTTGCTGCTAAATTGGTCAACACAAATGCTGGGAGACTGGCATTGACTATCATAACAGAACACAACCAAAATCACTGAGGAAAATACTGTCACTCATCTGAAAAGACAGAGGATAGGAGTGGGCAGAAAAGGGGGATCCAAACTAAAGCATAAGCTTCCAGCCCATCTATTATCTTGTGGAGTGTGCCTCTTAATTATGCAGCTTCACCATAACATACAATCCTAACTATATTTTATCTAATACTTGTGAATTTTTTAGTTCCTAAAGAAAACAGATTTTATATAAATAAAAAGCATAAAGCATATCTATGTATACCTGATTAAAACATATACTTATGCATATTTCTACCCTTCTCCTGTAACTACCTCTCATGGCACACAACGTGCCACAAACCTGTGCCACCCTTCTAGGCGGTGAGACCTTTGCTTTCTAGCTAACTGAAAATTGCCAAAATTGGTGAATTAGCCTATGCTGAGCTCCATTCTGCTGCAACTATCATGCTCTCTGTACCCGAGCTATCTCATTTAAAGTTACCTCAGATATGTCTACGCACTACTTACAGAGATTGCTGGGTTGATGCACGTATCATATCATCTGAGTAATACCTTACATTTTGAGTAGTCTAATTTTCTCCCGTGTGACCTCCTATAAAGTGAATTGTCATTATTATGAAGAGTAATAGAGCCAGGTCAAATACGGATTTGGCGTATACATTTACAATAGTCATTACAAAAGCAACATATGGAAAAAAAAATGTTGGCGGCTATCAGCTGTGTCCTTTCTACTCTTGTGAACATCAGAAAACATTTTGAGAAGGTAGCATGCTAATCTGCTTGAATGCCACGTACACTTAGGAAACAAATAGATATGTCAAGCCTCACCATACATTTCCTTTTTTTGTGAAACTTCTTTCCTAAGAAATAAATTTCAGCACTTGGCTGAACTAGGTCTGAAAAGGGAATTCTTACTGAAGAGAACTGAAAGGTGTTTTTATGCTGCTGTTTTATACTCTCAAGTGGATCAAAAAGCTTTTACTGATAATTGTGCCCTAACAAATTAACTCTGAGATCAAGGTTTCTAAATGTGATTTTCAAAAAGGGCAGTAAGGAAAATCTGGGCATCTTGATCTTGCAAAAAAATATTCTTGCTGCTCTTCAGAGCAGCTTATACTTCACACAGTGGATGACTGTTTGTGCCTAGGGGTCTCCAGAAAGCTCCTTGTCCAGGGTGGTTTGCTTCTCTCCAAGCTACATAATCAGTAAGACATGGTGGCTGCTACATGAGGTATGCAGGTTGGCCTGCCTCAAATCCAAATAAAATCTCTAAGAGACCAGTCCATAACAAAGTGATAGGGACATACAGGTGACTTTGCAACTCTGTAAATCCTAAGATTTTGTAGAATGCTCTGTCTTTTCCACTTCATGGCTGCCTGCTAAATGGATTTGAGTTTCACAAACCCTACTAAAGAAAACCAACCTTCAGGAAGACAAATGCAGTCTGGCGACAACCATCTCCTTTTGGAGTTGATCTCTATGGGGACCTGCCTAAGTGATCATGTTAGAGTGCATTTACAGTTTCTCATATAGTTTAACTTCATAGCTATGTGAAGACCATAATTCCCAGGCCTATTGTTACTGTTAGAACTCTAAACCAGCTGTATCTACAAAGAGCAGGAAATTGAGATTAATTGGCACCTTACAGTCCATGTATAGAATTGGTACGTGAGATAGGGGAGGGGCTGCTGAACTAGGTAACATCCATCAATTTCTCTTATTCCACCCACTTTCTTGTACAAATTTTGAAACTATGTTAAACAGAAGGAAAGCTAGGGATCCTATCAAACTGAACTTAGTGTGCATTAAATAACCAGCGTGAATGAGGGCCTCATTGCTTTCTCATACTTCACTCACCAGGGTACTTTTTTGGTTCAGACTCAATGACACAGGGACAAATATCACCAAAATTACTTTTTTAGCCTTCTGGTCTGCATCTCTCTTAAGAATACAGCTTGATTGCTTGCTCTTACCCTGTGCTGGCTTTGAAATGACATCTGAGTCTCTGCCTTACTAGTGGACTCACTAAGAAAATCAAAGGAAGCATCATATATGGGGCTTGAATAAGTCCTAGCCACAATGGGATATGGGACTTCTAGAGTGGCTTCAGTCTGTGAGAATCACCTGATGATATCAGAATCTCAGTGTCATTTAAAATACACAAGTGTGCACACACGCGTTTACAGAAATGATACAGGCATAAAAAAGTGAAATCCAGATTCCATCAAAGTCAATGAAAAAACTCATTTTAAATGTGCTGGAGCCAGGATTTCAGCCTATGAAGCTTATAATTGGAAAATTTAGCTGAATGATTTAAGACTGAAAAATTAATGTGTTACTGAGATATTTGAAGATCCTCATTAACTTCGTAATTCTGCTGACCATTTATAAGCCTAAAGATATCTACCCTTCTCTAACTGCTTCTCCAATAAAATAGGACTGAGATTTGAAAGCCAACTGGATCCCCCTCTGCCAGTAACTCCTGTTGCCTTACCAGCAATGCATATGCAGCAATGCAAATTCTGTTAACTCATAACTCCCATTACCTTCTTACTCTTTAAGATATAATTGAGGGCTGTTAACAGCCTTGCTACAGCTTAATTTACAACTCTGTTGACAGACAAGCTATAAAAGAGCATCTGTAGATCTGCAAAGGAAAAAAGATCGATAAAGTAGGAGAAACATACTTGCACACTTGAGTTAAACAGTTATGCTTTGAACTGGATATGGGAAAGTCCAATTTTAAGAGTAAGATTTCCCTTACATGGAACTAAAGCAAGCCAAATGCTAGACTGACGCTTTGTGATCTAACTTGAGTGTATTTTGCAGGCCTAAGTCCTTTCCCTTCCTCTGTGGAAGAAGTGAGATGCATTAGCCCACTCCCCAGTATATGTTTACATCTTCCTTTCCTTAACTGCCCTGAAATTGTTTTCCCAGCTGCTTCCAGTGCTTGATCTGAAAGGGAACAGCAGCCTAATGGTCATGGACTTGCCCCCTTTGCACAGAGTTTAGGCAGGTGAGCACTTGCACTTCCCTTATGACATTCTTTGCCTTGGAGCAGGTATGCAGCTTTCTATAGCTAATCTCAAAGGTCACTCCATCTTTTCCTGCTCCCTGTTAGAAAAAGTAGCTTTGAAGTCAGGGAACACTGGAAAGACGTATTTGCAGGGGAAGGCATTTACCTTCCCCTGTCCTGACCATCACACCTTACAAAAAATAGGGGTTCTTCTTGAGTGATTTTGACTTCCCATTTTCTAGCTGCTCAACTTATCAAACACACATCAAACAACTGCGTCATTGATGTTAGATTCCCACATGCAACTCATGAAGGGTTCTCTGTCACTCACAGAAAGGAAAGTGGCATGAGGAACAATCATGAAGCCAAGAGAAGGCAGGCACAATTCGTGCCTCATGCAATGCTGCTTCTGCAGGGGCTCTCTACCATCATGTTTTACCTGTTTTTATGAAGTTGTATGCATCTGCTGTAGTCTGGGCTCAAAATTTCAAGGGACAAAGGAATGTAAAGCTCTGCTATAAACAACAATTGTGTGCAACTGCCAGTCTGAACTCCATTGAAAAGGAGAACTCAAAGCAGGAGTTCCTTACCCATGTTTCTAATCCCTGCAAGCTGTACAAGAGGTTTACATAGTGACTGGATCCGTTATTTGTCCTTTTGAGAAGCACTGCACAGGCAAGAATGGTTGCTGAACTGTTCCCACAGTTCTGCTCATGTTTTGTCAAAATAGGAAGTAAGCAGGAAGCAGAGGGTATTTTTTAATTAAGTGAATAGCACAGCTAACAATTAGGACGTCCCCTGAAGATGAGAAGGGGTTTTTTTGCAACAAAATGAAAAGGGAATCGAAGTCAAGAATATTTCTTAGTGAAAAAGACTGATATGACCATCCTGAGGCAAACTGTCATTGGTGTAATCAGAAGTAGTAGCCGTCAGAGGATAGGAATAGTGTCATAGATTGCCTAACAGAACATGACAACTTGGTTCATAAATAGCTGCTTCTGTGAAAACAGATCCTACAGCAGAGGCAAAAACATATTGTAAAGGGAATCAACTCTATGTTGTGCTAGCCTTATTCTAATTAACACACTAGTCCTCAAGCAAAAGAAGCCCTCTTCTGCTGCCCACACTCCAGATTTCTGGTGTCTCGTATCTTTTGAAACAAAAAAGACAAGGTTCATTTTTCTGGATGAAACTGATCTATCAAATCAGTATAGTCAAAACTACTTCGTAAGGACACAGACTCTGCCCTAGCAGCACCAACTAAGCAGGAACTTCAGTAGAGGCTGTTTTTCATCTCCACTTACTGTTTTTTTAGAAGATTGGAATAGCATGCAAGGATATTTCTGAGAAGTGCAAGACACCGCTGGGAACCAGGTCTATAAAAAGGAAATGAAGTATGAATAAAAAATTGCAGTGTATTAGAATGAATATGCACATGCAACATGAATCTATTCATTTTTAATGACACTTTTTATAACTGTCAGTGAAGTAGAAGGTTATGGATTTCTAGTTCTGAGAGAGTGATAATAGAAAATGATGTCTTCTTCAAATGAGGTCACCCTCATAGAGGGGGCACGTGCCCCAGTCAGCTAGATATTGCTAATCCAGTGCCCACAGTACTCACAGTACAGGAAAACACTGCATGTTCTTAAGATCTCTGCAAAGATGATCAGTAATTATTTAAGGAGAACTGATTAATTTTTGTGTATACCAGGCTATGTTGTCACAACGAAGCATTGTACTTTCAGCTTTTGGTGGAGCTGTGGCCTCTCAAATGGCACAGACACCGGTCACATTCCTTTCCATTTAATCCTTATTTTTCCTTGGTTCTATTGCAGGTTAAATGCAAGAAAATATTATCTAACATTCCTGCAGCGTTAAATAACAGACCCAAATGCTAAGAGGTAGAAAAGAAAATATTTTGACATTTTACGCAACGGAGGTAACAGAGAATGGTTTCAGCACGTCGTTGCTCCAATAATTTCCTACGTTCATGCTGACAAATTTGTCCTGGATGATGACAAACTTATTGGTGAGTTTTAAGATTACTCTGTAACTAAGAGTATATAAGCCTATCCTGCTTTTTATTTGCCTCCCTGAGTTCACGTGTACACCTTCGCTCCTCCGTATCACAGCCAAATGTGATTTAATGCATCTCTGACGCAGTTCAGATCTTTCTTCTTACAGAAACGCAACAAGGGGTACCTAGAGGACCCTCGCAGGCTTTTTGGGGCAGCTCCTGCTGCCGCCCCGCACGGGTACACCGGGAGAGGCGACGAGGGGTTAACCTCCCGGCTGCGGAAAAGCCCCCGAGGCTGTGAGAGGCCGCGGGAAAGGGCGGGAAAGGGACACGGCTAATGGCTCCCAGGCGCCCTCCGGGGAACAGGGAGCAGACACACGGGGAAAAGAGACTTCTGAGCTGCGGAGCTGTGCCGGGGGGGTGCCAGAGCCTGCAGGCACCACCAGCCCTGACCGGCCCCAGCCCCAGTGAGGCCGCAGCCCTGCCGCTCTTCACCTCCCCACAGCCCGGCCCCGCCACGGATCCCGCCAAGCCGGGCCCAGCCCGGCCTGTCCCCCTGGGAGGCGGCCGATGCGCCGGCCCCTGCCCTTGAGCCCCGGGGGGACCTCCCGGCCCCCTCGGGGGGAGCCCGGTCCTGCTGCTCGTCCCGTCCCTGAGAGGCATGAGGGCGGCTGAGGCCCTGGGCGCCCCAGGGGCGTCGAGGAGGGGATGCAGCTCGTGTGAGGAGACGCTGGATGCAGCCCAGCGCGGGAAAGCCGTGCCGTTAGGTAAAGTTATTTAAGTCCTTTTGTTACCAGCCGTGAAAGCGACAGCGCCTCGTTTGGGCAGCGTGCTCGCAGAGGGGTCAGAGCTCGGCGGGTCGGGGCAGGCGGGCGGGTGTCGCGCCGCGGTGGGCTCGCCCGCCATGCCGGTCAGCTACAGCCCGCGCGAGTCGCGGTGTGGTGAGGCGCGCGGGGCCAGGCCCCTCTGCTCCGTACGAGTACGGAGCCGCACTGTCGAAATGCCGCAGCCGAGCTCGCGGGACGAGCGCCCCGTAGAGCGAGGGAGCGGGCGAGAAGGGGACGCTTTTTAAAAAAGTGAATTTTTCAGGGCCACGCTTCAGTTTTCTTCTGCTGTCCCAGCAGGTCAGCAGAAGGGTGGTTCAGCCAGGCTGAGGCGGAGCAAAAAAGTAAGGGAGAAGCCGCGTGGGTTGCCGAGCTGCCCCAGGGGTCGGGGACTGCCTCTGGCCACCCCGCTGTCGGGAGCCCTGAGGCGGCTGCTCTCTCACCGGTTGGCGGGACAAACGTCCCCTGCAACTGCAAACTGACCTAACTCACCTGAGGTGAAGCTTTTAAGGTTTGGAGAAGTTTACCTAGTGGCTATCACCGTAGCATTTTACAGAAATTTGCGTGTTCCAGGGCGGGGCACAAGCGAAGGTGCCAAAATATAGCTGTTCAAGTGCCATCTGTGGGCTCAGCTCTTTGATAAATATTTGTACTAAAGATAAATTGACAAGCCTACGTGAACAGCTAACTGATCTCTCTAATTTTAGTCATCCAACAGTTTCAGCTAAGGACTCTTCTTTCTTTATATTTTTTCTCTTTACCCCTCCAAGTCCAGTGCTAACAGACACATCTGCTTTCACATACCTTTTGAAGTTGTTCTGATAGTTTTATTTTAAACAGAATCTGTGGTAGTGTTGCTTGACGTGGCAGAAGGACTCTTTGGGTGCTCAGCGTGTTGCAAGTTAAAGGGTCTGCTGCACGTTTGGCTGCATGGCATACGCACACTTCCAGGATTTTCTTTTAAACCAAGATCAGTTGGAAATTTGTGGGCTAGGATTGCAGGACTGTTTCATAATTTAATTGCTTATTTTCTCTATGACTTGGATTTCTGCATGCAGCTCACCTCATGGGAGAGATATTGGGATCATTTCTGAGGCCTTTTGAAACAGTCTCATGAAAAGCAACTGAAAAATTAAGCATAGTTATGAAATGCTGCCAGGCTATCATGCAAAATGAAGATCAGAATACAGTGTGTTATAAGTGGCGGCGACAAATTATACGCCAGCCCGTGGACAATCCAATCAAAATTTATTGAAGCAAGCGGCGAACAGGCAAAACAGCGCTGGGCGGCCGGGGAGTCTCTGCTCTACCAAGGGGCGCGCACCCAACCCCTTTAGAGTCCCCTTTTTATAGTCCGTGGGTGCCGGTTAAAGCCCAGAGTCCCGGCCCGCGTGGCCTTGTTCAGTGTCTTCTGCGATTGCGGGCCTGGTTGCTACGGGGGTCGTGGGATGAAGGTTGTAGTCTTCTTCTGCGTTTCTTGTCATTTAGAGCATGCGCACCTCAAAATACTTCCTTATTAGGCATTGAAAGTCGATCTATCCCGTTCACTTAGCAGGACCTTACAGTTACAAAGTTTCCAACTGCACCTGTTTGCAAGAGCTAACACTG
>JANHGO010000039.1:36911574-37001940 GCA_024606505.1 Aquila spilogaster
GCCTCAATGCCAACCATGAACCTCCCATCCTGTAAGTTTACCATGATGTGACAGAGCCCCAGCTTTCAGACCTCTCCGCAGGCTCACAGGAGACATTCATTTGCTGTGAATTCTTCTTTTGACAGCCAACATTCCTCTGAACCCATCCTTCCCGTCCCCACCTCCCCTCCTTCCCTCCCTCCCTCGCCACGTCCTCTCATCTCTTCTTCAGGGACTGGCATCCTCTGAGCTGCTGTGCCGTGGCAACAGGAGGAGTCCTGAGGAGGGACCTGAGCTGCCCGGGGACGTGAGGAGGTGTCAAAGGAGGTGTCCTGCTGAAAGCCTAGAAGCGTGGTACAGCACGCATCCCTTTAGCATGGACCGCTTTCCCCTTCCTCATTTTAATTTGAGGCTTTACTATAACCACCCAGCAAATGGGAATACAGGAGCATGACTTGATCCTTGTATGAACAGCTTGCACCTTGCCTTCTTGTTCTTGTACCCATCGGTTATTTTCTCAGTTTGCAGAGCTTTCTGGTATTCACCATATGAGTGTCTCCATAAGAACTCTGGGATAAAAGCTTTCAAATGCTTTCAAATACATCTGTTCAGAGCTGAGCAATTTTTTCCATTCAAAAAACAAAGAAGTGAGTTCCATGCCCTCAGTAGTTCTCTCTCCATATGCCTTGGTATAATGCTGTAATACAACAGAAAAACACAACAGTGATAGCAGATTAGCAAAGTCCTAGGCTCCAGCAAGTAAGGATATGCTCAAATGCAATAGCTGAGGACAGAAAAACAAAGGAAAAAAATCTGCCTACCCTTAAAAAGCCTCAGGTAGGCAGGGATCTCCAGCAAGATATCCTCACGTCCACTGCCAACCCTGAAATGAGTTCTGGGAAGGGGTGAATCCTTGCTCCACCCCTTTCTGTCACTCAGATGTATTGCATGCACCTAAGCTCCCCTGGGTTAGCCTTGCTTTCCCACCAGGTGCTCAATCATCCGCTCAATCTGTGACTTAGCATTTCTGCTACATTTGGTTTTATCAGATTCTTTAATTTCAGTATTTTCCTTAGAATTATTAACATTTCCCTAAATCACATAGCTGCTTGTTAATGTCTCCTTCATCAACATTTGATTTTCTTCTGTTTAGACCCTTTAAAACAAATGGATTGCATATACATTCACTATTTACTGTGACATCTACTAAAGCCAGTGAAGCCCTGATAGCATGAAGCATAGCAGTTCTAATTTACTGTGCACAGGTATTTTGGTGACTAGAAAAGAATACCGGAGGCATTTTTGCTTTCAGCCTGATGAAGCTTAGCTAGAAACAAATTGTCTCATGATTTGGAACAAAGGTGACAGCAAGCAGCAAAACAACCTTGATCTTGCTCCGAATCTTTTGATTTTTGGCAAATATAATTTTAAAACTTGTGATGTTTCTTATTAGTTCCATTTAAAATGAGAACATTTACATTCAGCTGTCTGGTTCTCTAGCTAAGGTAACCCACTACCTTACAGCTCCAACATGGATGGTTTTTAGCCTTCAGTCCATCTATACAAATTATTTTACTGAAAGATAGTGTGCAGTAAGAAACTTTAAAATTACATGATCTGTAATGACTATGTTCAATGAGGTCATATACTAGTTGTCAATTCATCCCACAAACATTTTGGTCACAAAGCTGTTTTCTTTGTTTCTAATATCTCAAGGGAAAGAGAAATGGAAGGGGTTTGTTTTTAGCTAGCATATTATAATAGGTGATCAATAACTTAGATATTATAAATCAAATGAGTGTAGAACGTAACCACATTTTCCTGTTGTGTGCTTACTTTCCTTGAAAGTACAAATGACTGTGATTTGTCTATTATCAGTGGAAACTTTTACTAGTCAAAAAAGCATGTAGTAGGAAGTTTGTATCTCAGAGATAATAATTTTTTGACTGTTTTTTTTATAGATATTCCAAAATGCTTTGTGATAATGTATTAAAACCCTTCATCTTCTGTGAGAATCCTCCCCAGGACCATGAACATAGATGCTTTATGAACTCGATGTCCTTGATTTGAGTGGGTGTTTAAGGAGGGGTAGTTTGTAGCTCTGTATTTAAGCTGCAGACAATCACTAGAGTCCAGACACACAACCTCTTTATTACAGAGGAGTAACACAGTGTACTCTTCTGAAAATTACAGATTCTGTTCTTACAGGGAAGAGTTTGTTTTATAAGATTTAAAAAGTGAACTGCTATGTTATTTATGAATGAAGGCTGAAGTGTTTATCAAAATCAGAAAATCTTTTCAAGAATTACCTTCCTTGAGGTAACCAAAGTATTTGCACAGTGAAAACCCAGTGATGGCTTAGATAATGCCTATGTTGAGGGATGTTTTTAGGACTGAGTTAGTTTTCTTTCAGTTTTCTTAACTGAAAACTTCTCCTTCATCTGGACTTAGAAGGAATGGGCTACACAGTAAATATTTTTCAAGAATTTCTTCTTGAAAACAAACTAAACTGCATCAAATTCTTGCTTACTATAGTGCTGTGAGAAGACTTCAGCAAGAAGACTTTAAGATAAATTCCAGTTTAATGGAATGAAATGCATCTTTGTAATAAAATAATCTGTGCATGTAATGAAATAATCTGACTTAACTGCAGCTTGAACTGTCAGGCAGTATTCAAAATTGTACTTAAAAAACATGAAAATCATAGAAGGATGACAGTGATGAAACTTTCTTCTGAAGACAGCATTTCCTCACCTTTCAATTCAACTTTGTTTTTCAAATTTGTCCTTATAGCACCAGTAAGCTTATATTTGTATCTGTGGAGAAATTGCATACTGCACACATATAGTCCTTCCCTTTCCTTCAGGGATGGTTATTTAATTTTAAAAAGCGTATAATTATTTTGATATCCATGAATTCTTGAAGGAGTACAATCCTCAGCACTGTGGATAAGTGGAGCAAGCAAGTTATCAAGCTTTTGAAAAAGTCTCCACATCTATGTGATGAACTTCTGAGATACCCTGGCTCGTGAACACTAAAAATCCTTATCTAGTTCTTATTCTGCAATTTTACTTAACTGAACCACACATCTCTTTACTCTCTGACATCTAGACAGCTATTAAATCATTCATTTACAAGAAAATGTGTTCTACAGGGCACTGGCTGTTTATTACATATTCATTGGGCACAACACATTGTGTGACCTGGACATTATTCTCTTTGGATAATACGTTTTGATATATTTTCCATTTAACAAAGATGAATAGTGTGCTCGGCTAACAAAAGAGTGCTAAGAGTTGCTCAGAGGTAATAATGCTCTTTATTTAAAGTGGACTTAAATGTAATATTGCTACACAGTTGGCATTATGGTGATTTTTTTCATTTTAAGCCAAGGTTGTTCAAGAAATTCTATTATACGTCACTCTCTCTTAGAATAAAGTTTAATAATAAGACTTTAATCTCAGCACTTCCTGCACTGTGGTAGACTCTTCTGAGATACTAATAGTCTTCTGGCTTGCTCTGTATTCCCAGAAATGTCACATTTGAGAGTCATGACCTACTTAAATAGTGCATAGAGCTGCTTCTAGCATCTTACAGATGAACTGCAAGGTTTTCAACCTTGGCTTACTTTTTCATCTTGATATTGCAAACTGTAATTTTGCTCTGCAGAAAGCAGATGAAACGTGTAGAACGTGCAGCAGTGTGTCCTATGAAGCTACGAAACATGGATAGCTTTTTTTCCTGAGATCTTTCATATATTTGTCAGAAGGGAAACATTTGCAGCACCATTTATTTCTTCTTTGTGCTGATGATTCTATGTGAATAATGTTGTTTGTGAAATTCTCTCTTCCTGTATGAGGCAAATACAGTTTTGTGTTATGAGATGTGTGAACACAAGAATAAATTTGACTGGGGCACCCACCATTGCTATGGTCTAACAATAAAACAGCAGACAGGTTTGCCTCCAGTAAATTAAACAGATTGCATGAAGGAAAATTAAGGATAGAAGGAGCAAAGAGACTTCCATGCATGAAAAAGCTAACGAAACCTTGTCCTTAATATACCTTTGTAATATCCTCTGTTTTGTTGACATCTAAAACATAATTGGCTATTCTGACAGAGGCAGCAGTAATAAGGTCTCTTTCTTGAAGTTGCTGATACTTTTGTGAAATGTTAGGGAATGTCATATCTTCAGAGTCTATTCTTAAATGACTTGGAAACTGGCCAAGGAAATTTTTGAAGTGTCAGACAAACTGAATATGGTCATGTAAGCTTAATTTTCTCAGAAAACCCAGTTGAAGAAATGGTAAATTATTTGTCTGGTGTCTCCCAGCAAGCAAACAACAGATGTGGAAGGTTTCAGCAGTGCCTTCTGTTGCTTTTACACACATGATCCTATGGTGCCAAGACAAAGTCACAATCTGACCCTTCATTTTCAAGTACAGCTGTTGTTTCCTTTCCTGAGATTTGGCCAATGTATATTATGTAATTAAATTTATTGAGGTATAGTAGCCTCATTCTTTCTCCCCAAGTTGCTTTTTGAATTTGAATGTCACTTGCAGCTTAACTGAGCAACCTCTTTTTTACTGCTGTTTGTCTGCCATTAATTAGCTCACTTGACTCTGGCTTCTGTCTTTCTGACTTTCATCCACTTGCATTCTTGTTCATCTCATTCACATTACATGAAATCATTTTGAAGGAATGAAGTTGATGTGTCAGTAGTAGTATGGATGGCCAGGAGAACACGTGAAAAGATCATCTTATAAGCAACAGAATATGGAACATGTTGTATCGATGATTTTTAGTTGACCTGTCAGTGTATTGGTCTGTTGATGAACTGATTTGGCTTTATTTAGTAAGATTTTGAGTGTTTCTGAGTAACAGCTTCTACCTGGTCATATAGAGCAGAACTAAAGCTGTAAGGTCCCATACAGAATTCCAAAACATGAAGTTTGCTTCTCCATGGCAATTTGTTTTGTAGATAATCACACCTGCGTAGTATGGCTGTAAAAATGTCAAATCGAAATATCTGAAAGCATTCAGTGACAGCACTGGAGTCATCAGAGTTTTCAGCGGGACAGAATTAGAATGCAAATACCAATGTAGTCCTTAAAATCAGCCTAACATAAACATGAGCCTGTCATGCATATCCTCTGTTGATATTTAACATCTGCAATCTCTTTACAAAAATCAGAAGGGACTAAAAGGATTGTATGGAAGGTAAACTCTTATAACCACTAGTCAGAAAAAAATCCTAAACTGCAAGGAAGTATTATCTGTGTAATTAAAATTAATAAAATCCCTCAACTCTGACCATTCAAAGTATTCACAATTCTTTAAGTCTGTCCTTATGTATAACAGATGAAAGGAAAAACACTTCCTTCAGAGACTCAGAGAACACCATATCCTCAGCTTCAAA
Organism: Aquila spilogaster; assembly: GCA_024606505.1. NCBI lineage: Eukaryota > Metazoa > Chordata > Aves > Accipitriformes > Accipitridae > Aquila > Aquila spilogaster. The sequence goes on from JANHGO010000039.1 coordinate 36,916,973, forward strand.
CATTTGCAACCAGGTTATTTGTTCTGATTCTTTGTGACAAGGAGCCTAATTATATTTGATTATCTTCTTACAGTAAAAGAAGTTACTGACATCATGTCAAAACCACTGATCTGTTCTGATTACATTCGTGTATTTTTTCAGGTTGCCCTTATTTATTTCTGTTCTTTTGTACAGTGCTTACAGAGCACACTGGATCATATCTTCTTTCATTGCTCGTGATAGTCTACTCATCTGGGACCTGTGAAGCTATGTAAATAACAAAAGCAGAGAATTGTGCTCATGAGGACAATTCATCATCAGCTCTTACGACTTGTTTCAGATGCCATCTTCTAGTTTATTGCACTGTAAAAAGGAAGCTTTGCTTAGTTAATATTTGTGTAGTGTTTTAAGACAGAAAGCACCCCAAAGATGCTGTTTTAAAAGAGATCTGTGATGACTGAATAAATCATGTCCACTTTTTGATGATACTGTGGTACTGTGGAGCTTTGCACTGTGATAAGAAGAAAAACTGGGGATGAGGAAGAAGCCTCCGCTACCTCTGTTAAAGAAAAAGCCCAGAAGGTTTTAGCAGTGTGGTGTCCATGGTAAGCTGGTGAGCACTAAAAATTTTCGTCTTACTGAATCTTCAGTCAATTTAAGAGAAAACCTAGCAGCAGCCTGCAAAGTGCTCATAAGCCTTTTTCTATCAGTATTGTCCTGGTAATCTTTACTGGCAGTGGTGATGGGTTTCACCACTGGGAGCTGCATGATGACAGGTACTTCTGACAGAAGTAGCAGCAGCTTCCTAGGGTTTAGGTGGACATCACTTTAGCTTTCTCAGGTGAGAAAGTTACTCCAGTTTGGTGCAGGAGCTTAGAACAAAGCAAAGTCCTGGGGCATTAGCCCAGCATTTAGAAAAGCTAGGCTGTGTTTCCCATACAGCATGTGTGATTTCAGATATGATGCTCTTCTTGTCTGCATCTCCAGTTCCTGTCTGTAAAGTAGGATTACAGTTTGGGGGTACTACAGGAAACTCTGCTTCAGAGAAGCATAGCAGTCAGGTTTGGGACAGACAGTGGCATACATATGTCAGAAATGCATGTGGTTGCCTGTGAATCCTCAGTACTACTCAGGTGACCTCTCTACAAACATGGATAGTGTCTTTGCTCCAGCTGCTCTGTCAGCTGTACGGCTCATCTCCACGTCTTTTCCTCCCAGATATTGGAGGTGTGCCTTACTAACAGTTAAACAAATCAGTCTGAGGCAGTTGTTCGGAACAAAGAGGAATTAAAAGATCAATTTGGGGATGAACTTGTGAAAAACTTTTTTAGTACTGGGCTGAATATACATAGTGGATGGTTAGAGAGTCTACGTTCCTCCAGTGGGCAGTGCAGCTGTTCCAATATGTAGCTCCTGCTTAGAAATATCATCCTTTTGAGTGGCCTGAAAACTCACTGTGCTGTAAATACGGGTTGAACAAGGAGGAAGTTATCGTTTATGTTGTCCTAGTTATTCAGTCTGCTGCAACCGTTGCCAGTTTGATGCATCAGAACAGCCTCCAGAGTCGATGCCAATCATGGGAACGTTGTTGAGAAAAAAAGGAGGTAACACTGAGCAAAACCAATGGCTGTGTCGCAAGAAGATATTGCAGAGAAAATCCTCACTCATCCGGAAAGCAGCTTTCCAACCTAGATTTCAGACTACCTAGATAGTAAGACCTATTGCAAAGTGGCTAGTTATTTATTTATTTATTTTTGCAAAGTATCTACTAAAAAGGAGTTTTGTACATTTTACCTGTAGTTTATGTGTGTTCTTGTAATGCAGTTAGACAGAAACATAGCAGGGAATGGCCTCAAGTTGCACCAGGGGAGATTCAGGTTGGACATTAAGAAAAAATTTTTCTCTGAAAGAGTGGTCAAGCACTGGAACGGGCCAGGGAGGTGGTGCAATCACCTTCTCTAGCTGTTTAAGAAACATTTAGGTGTTGTATTAATGGACAAGATTTAGTAAGGAAATATTGGTGGTAGGTGGATGTTTGGACTGGACGATCTTAGAGGTTTTTTCCAACGTTGATTCTATGATTCTGTGATTCTATGATCTTTTCATTTTTCCATTTTCTAGCAGCTAAAAAAATAAATGCAGTTTTCCTGTGCTCCAACACCTACAATACCCTTTTGTTCTTCACGTACTTTGCTCCACACACATCTTTTTTGCACACTCTTAATGCTACTCAACTGTCTGATCTTCTGAAAACAGCAAGTGGCTAGGGATTAAACTCAAAGCCTGACATTGTGCTGAATTAATCGATTAGCAGATAACAGCAGCTGCCTTCAGTAGCTGATGTACGTGAAATTTGCCATGTGTGAGCTCCGGAGGATCTGAGTGACAGTAATGAGTTACGTTGCTGTATCTTCCCAAAGCCTGACAGTTGCTTTGCAAACACAGTAATTGGAGAGTTACATATTGAACACTAATAGTGAGCAGGGGTGTTGTAGGAATTGTCAAGGTTCTTGAGGTTACTTATTTTTCTAAGGAACTGCATTTTTCTTATCCCTGTCAATTTGCCTCATTGAAAGAAGAATCAAATCCTGGCTATGACTCAACAGTAGACTGAATAAATTAAAAATAAATAGCATCCTTATCACTGAAATGCAGTGACTCTGAAAGACTGCAGAAGCTTGCCAGGAGTAGCACATAGTTCTCACATTATAGTACTCTCCTTCAGGGGTGATGCGGGAAGCAAAAGGTTTTAAGGAAAATAAAGCCCTTTATTTACAGTGATGTTAGATGAACAAAGCTTTTAAGCATATTAGCCCTCTCTGAAAACTGTTTGGAAAGTAATTTTCTCAGATATACATACATCTATAAATAAGTACAAATATTTAAAACCTATATAAATAGATGCACAGTTGGTGCTCAATCTAAAATCTTTCTTATTTCTACCAAAAGAAATGGAATTGTGGAAAGCTTGTACTGAAGCATATCTTAAAGCAGATAAAAGGAAATATTTCCATTTTAGAAAATCAAGTCATTAGAATCATAGAATCATAGAAATGCTCAGGTTGGAAAAGACCTTCAAGATCATTAAGTCCAACTGCAACCTAACCATACTACCCTAACTCTAACTCTCATTCTAGGAAAGTGCTTGCCATAAGAATATGTAAGACGTACTGCATTGTGCATTTTTTTTTCTCTAAATAAATAGAAAAAGAGCTTAATAATCTTAAGACAAATGAACTCTTGAAAACTATGAAAAGCTATACTATAACAATAAAACAGTAGTGCTCCAGAGCTCAGACTGTTTAGTTTTTTTCATTACACAGATAGATGGATTCTTCTGTTGTTTTTTTCTGTTTGCTTCCAAAGGACTTCAAAAAAGTGGGCTGGGCCACTTGGTGGGGAAGAGCTGCTGTGGAAGGGGGAGCAGCCATATTGCGAGCTGTACTGGCGAACGTGTCCCACAGGCCATGGGCTGGACATTTCTGCTGTAAGAGATGTCAAGACATAGATTTTTGAAAGCAGCCAAACAGAAAGCTGAGACTGAAATGGAGAACACATCAGTTATCTTTAATTAGGATCCTAACTCATAAATGTTGATATTTTTCTCCTTATTGATAGAGAGACAGATACAACAGCCTGCACATCCTAAGACATATCTGTGGTATGGCTGTTGTGAGCTAAAATCATTGCCAACATGATTCCATTCAGAGATCTGATACCCTCTGGTGAAACTAGCAGGTTTGTGCTGGTATAGGGAACATTTCTCCTGTTCGCTTGGTTGAGTTATTTTCTGATACTTGTTTCATCAGTCTCCCTTGAGTGTGTGCTCTAGAAGTGAGTGCCTTTGCTACCCACTCACTGGCCTTTATTTGAAAACATACAGTTTGGGTGCAAAGATTCTTAGATATATGCAACAAGATCAAAAAATACTTCAGAAAAAAAAAAAAAAAAGCTACATGGAACATCTTCCTCTCAAGAAAGTATAAGAAAAAAGGTCCTTCACTTGCTTATTTGGTGTGGTTTCTTTGCACTGTTGAGACATTTACATAAGTATATAAGACATACAAATATTTAGTCAGGAGTTTCAATGTTATTACTGGGATCCAAAAGATGAAATTAGGCATGTAGAAGGCAAGGTGCCTAATTACCACAGAAGATCTTGGTTTTCATCTTTGTTTTACCTATTAAATAGCAATACATCTCTTGGGTTTGATTGCTTTTATTATTTCTCAGAGTTCATCTAGGCTATTCCTTTGTACCTGGTTTTGATTAGGTTGAGTTCTTAGACTCATAGAATTATAAAATTGTTTCCATTGGAAGGAACATTTAAAGGCCATCTAGTCCAACTCTCCTCCAATGAACAGGGACATATACAGCCAGATCAGGATCTTCCCAGAATGTGTAAGAGACAGGTGCGAGACTCAAGGCAGAATGTATGCTAGAGGACAGAAATGTTGTCAGGAAAGATGTAGTAGTTCGGTTGTTTTGAGAGAAAGCAGTCAGACATCCACCTTGTTTTACAGACCCTAGCCTTTTGGCTTAAGACTGTGTCTAAACAGGGACTTCAGTGTCTGCTTGCAGGAGGAGAATTACCAAGCCAGTGCTAAGGTCTGAAGATCTCCGTGTGGAGATCAGGAGAATCAAGCAGGGAAGTGGAGTGCCTAGGATTCAGGATAGGCAACATATTTTGTGAGAAGCCCCTCAGAAAACTAATGGGCAACAGCTCAAAGAGGAATGTTTGTAAAACTTCTCATCTCCTTACAGATATAAACATACACCAGTATCCACATTTAAGGGTCAGGGTAAGTGTAGGATTCACAGCATCACACTTTCTCCAGCGTTTCACACTTTTCCTGTGAGTGCTGATGAATGGTTTGGCATTTCCCTGAAAGCATACGTAAAATGAGTGCAGCAGCAGCACAGTGTAGGTAAGGGACTCATCTAAGGTACACGAGACCAAAATTCTTGGTCTTTCTGAGATCAGAAAGCTTGAAATTAATATTTTCCCATACTTTCACTGCCACGCTACAAAAAATGTTAGAATAATTTATGTGTGTCTGTGCTTTATGCTAAGAAGTTGCATAGCTTATTGCCTCTAGTCCTAACAGAGGAAGAAACTTCCCCAAAAACATGGGGAACCTACAAGACCTTTAGAGACTAATTGGCCCGTCTAGAATAAGACAAGAGGTTTAAGGAAAGATTTAAGGCCAGTGACTTAGCTTTAAGGCTAGTTTTCTTTCAAGATTAGAAGACTCACTGAGATCTCTAGAAATAACTCAATGCTTTGTTTGGAGATCCTTTATGACATTCATCCTGTTATGGGTACCATCTGCAACATGCAGTGGTCAGTTATTCCACAGACCTTCACAGTAGTATTCTCCAAGATCTCAACTCCTTAATGCTTCAGTTCCAAGAAATCCAGTCCCCTCTGCTTCAAGGAAAGAGGATGTAGGTGTCCAGTCCAAGGAGAGGAGAATGTAGTATTGTTAGCTCTGTAAATGTCTGTAGAATACAATTGCAGGTGCTGGAGATGGACATGGGTGTTGTTGACCTGCTGTTGAAAGCACTGTCAATAGCTCCCAGGTGAACAGGTAGGTCTCAGATGGCAGCGACTGCAGCAGTTACTCCAAATTAGTAGCTGCTCTTCTTAGCCTTTGTCAATACGGGCTTGGTTTACAGGTAGAAATAGTGTTTTCTATAAATAGACGTGATGGAGGCACCACGGAAAGTTTTAGGCATCTCCTCCACACGTTTGTGCTCAAATTGGATGTAGAGCAGCTGCTGGGAGTGGAATCTCCAACCTGCTGCCTGCTGAAGAGCTGGCTGTGATCTTCCGTCAAGAAATAAACACAAGAAACACAATTTTGGTGGATGGGAGCCATCCTGTTTCCAGGTAACCACGAACTTCCCTCATTGATCACTATGGAAACCTGATTCCCTCCTTCTGTTTCCTCTTAACAAAAGATCATGCTTCCCTGTTATCGGAGAGGGAAACTCTTTGATTTCCTATTCCAGCCCTTGACTCTGCTAGCAGAGGGTCACTTTCCTTTCTAATGTGAGACGCTTGCATTTCAGCAATGTTGAAACAAACAGGCTCCCCAGGCAATCTCACAGCTGCTTCAAAATAACTTGCTCAAAATTCACTGAAAAGAAATGAAAGTCTCTCTCTTTTTTTTTTTTTCTTTTGTAGAATTGTGCAATTACATGCAAACAAAGATATAGAACACAGTTCAGCTCCCCTGTGTATGAAAAACCTTCCTGGCTCATGAGACATTTCCACCTGCACTTTAGTTACAGTCATTTCAGTTGATACAAAGGAGTTTTGGAAGACTTTCACCACAAACTTGAATGGCTTTAAGGTCAAAATAGAAATTTCTGAGAATATGGTTCCCATCTCAGAGAGTGTTTCCCAAATTCACTTCTGCCTGCATTTGTCCAGGCCTTCTTATCATGCAGGTGCAGCATTACAAAAATCCAGACACACTTCACTTCTCATTTTAGTCAAAAATGCCCACCAGACAGAACTGAATTCACTTATGCTTCCATCTCCACTTCAGATGTTCCCAGTTTAGAATGAAAGAAGTGGTGGCAAACTGCCGAACATGATTGTGTGCCTAACTTCTGTTGAATAATTTTTAAGAAGAGAAAGCTGATTTTATTGTTTCCAGAGGTTTCAAGAATTTCATCTCGTGGATTTATTTAAACTTGCAATATTCTGTATTTTTGGTAACATAAAGCTCTGAGGTTTTCCCTCATAGTAATCATACCATGTGCACGTAACTGTCAAAATATATGCTGGTATGTCCTATCAATACCTCAGATGGATAAATCGATGTTATCTTTGACTTGCTAACCATACATACTAAAATCTTAGCTTCCCACACATTTCAACTTGTATATTTATGTCTTCAACCAGTGATATTTGCAAGTCTGCAGCCATCATTTGACATTGTCCATTCACCCTCAAATTATCTTTATTATTTTAAAACTAAGGACATCTGAAGCTTTGGACAACCAAACAGTCAGAGAAAGCAAAAAGGAATAGCCCTTCCCAATATGAGCTTCCATGACAATCAGAGAATTCATTTCTAGTCTAAAAGATTATTTCAAACAAAACTGCAGTGTCCTTCTAAATTGTTGCCACTGAGTTTGGAGTGGGGAGAACCGTGGACAGACAATAGTTTGCTCCTTTGCTTCTTATTGCTTTGACATGATTTTCATGTTGAAGCTCCTAATTTCAAGACAAGAAGTGTCTTCCAGTGACAAGCTTACAATGAGAAGCAAGCATTTTAAGATTTGTTCATAAAATTATGAAAATTGAATAGTTTGCTTTGAGTCTCTTTTTTGGGGGGGTGGGAAATCTTTTCAAATTTCTGAGTTATTTAAAAAAAAGGATTATATTTATTGATCTTTTCTGGATATTTTTAAGACTGTTTTCACTACTTAATATAATTATTGGCGTGCGGGGAGGTCAGTTTTACTTCTTGATGAGGTTTTTTATCTCATGCCCAGCATGCTACAACTGAAGTTGACAGTCATGTGCTGTGTACAATTGTACACATGGTCCAATTGTATTTTTGGATGCACCCAAGGAGAAGCAAATATGGCACAAGCAAAAAGCCATAGAGCTTTTCCTCAAAGTGCAATGCTGGAGGCTTTCTCTCTGCAAGAGAAGCCAATCTTTCAGGTCTTGGGAGAGCTATCAGTGTGAGTTCTGTTACAGACTTCAAGGGGCCAGGATTTCACTCCAGATGAAAAACCTGGAAAAGAGTCTCACTTTGGCCTCTGCATCAAAGGGCTGGGTTGATGTAAAATGAAAGCTAAAACCTCTTTTCTGGTCCAGAAGATGATTTGCTCCAGCAGAAACATCACATAAAACAGCACAGTTTCACTCCAGATGTCCATGCATTGCTTTCCTTTGATGGATGCCCATCCCAGTTTAAGAATAGCTCCAAGTTACAGGAAGAAACACATTTTGAATTTACTTCAGCATCAGATGAGACTGGATTTCTTCTCTCAAAAGTATTGCCTCTTCTCAGTATGCAAATCCATTTCCCTGTGTGGTACAAGTTTGTGAACTATGCTATTGGAAAAAATATGCTTTCCCTTGCATGCATGCACATAGCATATTGTACAGGTTTAAGACTTATGCTGTCATATTCTAATTGTTTTGCATTATTCAAAGAGTTTCTACTAAGGTAATCCAAATTGCTTTTTCATATATTATAACAATTACCTTGTGAATAAATACTCACTGTATCCTTCTGATTTCGAACAACCATCCTTCATGTCAGGCAGCAAATTTCCCTTTGTGATAAAACAAACAACAACAACAACAAAAACAGCCACAGAGGAGATCAAAAATTGGTTTCTGACTCTTACTTAACCCTACTTCTGTTTTACATCAGACATAATTATGTTTTTTTTTTTTTGGCATACCTGAAAGACGCAAAACATGGATGTTTTGCAAAACGTGAAGGAGCAGCAGCTCTGAAGGATTCTTGGTTGGCTGTTTTCTCACAACGCAGGGCAGCTGTTTACATAAAGACTGTGTATATGTGTGCTGGGGCTTTTGCAAACTGAATATAATTATAGACTGGGAGGGTACTTGCTCCATATTCAGCCTTGAAGAATTTAATTGTTACGTTTTCAATATATGGGTATAGAAGCATACATGCATGCACATGCACAAGCACTATTTTGTGTCATATTGGAGGGAAAAACAACTCTAGCTGAGTTCTTGAACTAGCTGCTTTGTGGAGGTGGCTCTTGCAATCAATGTCTGCTGGCAGTGGATGTAAGGCACCTGGAGATGCTCACCCAGGGCCTGCCAGGTGAATTCCTAGACCAGCACACCCATGTCCTTGCTGCATTCCTACTAAACATCCATCATGAAAAACACTGCATTAGCACAGCTGGAGATCCAAGAGCACAGAGCTGCTGTCTCTCAGTGCACTAAGGCATCCCAATACATTTACAGCTCTCTGTCCCCTCTACCCACTGCTGCATTGACTGGACTCTATTCCTTCTGCTCTTGTTTTTTTTTTCGCAGTGGCAAAACAGATTTCACAGAACAAATGAGGATTTTGAAATGTTTTTTCATGGCTACTCACCCTCATTTTCTTTTCAAATCCTAGCAGTCTGGTTTTAATCGTCCAGCATTTTTGATAAAGGACAAAACTAAAATCATAGGAAGAAAAGCAACATCTGTTCCTCTTCCTTGCAGAAAACATTAGAAAAAAAAACTAAAAACCTTAATAGAGATTCTTTGCATTCCGACAGATAATGTTCATTACAGATATCAAAATTTGAAATAGAAAATCAACTTTGCAGAACCAAAAAATATCTTAATGAGGATATTTTCAAACTCTTATTTTTCCATCAATTCTTTGTTAACTAACTGAAAATTCTTTGTCTAGCTTTGGAAGATGTTGTCATGATTTGTGCATTAGAACAAGAATAATATAGACAATCACCTAGATATTAAGTCTTATATTCATGAATGTTTGCAAAGCAGAACTGAGGAATGGAGGACACTGAGAAAGTGAGGTTACTGAACATCTTCTTTGCTTCAGACTTTGCTGCTAAGACTGCCCCTTAGAAATCCCAGACCCTGGAGATAAAAGACAGCCTGGGGAAACCCATACCTGTACCCAGGGAGCTACAAACCTATACCCAGTGAACTACTGATCTGCCAGTCTCACCTCTGTGCCAGAAAAGATCATGGATCTATGCTAAGGCACATGGAAGACAGAGAGAACCAGCATGGCTTCACCAAGGGCAAGTCCTGCTTGACCAACCTAACGGCCTCCTATGATGGTGCAACCTCATCAATGAGCAAGGCAAGAGCCACTGATGTCATCTATCTGGACTTCAGGAAGGCCTTTGACATGGCACCCCACAACATCCTTCTCTTCAAATTGGAAAGATATGGATTTGATGGGTGGACTTTTCAACGGACAAGGAACTGGCTGCAGGATCAAACCTAGAGAGGGGTTGTCAACAGTTCAATGTTTGGATGGGGATCAGTGATAAGTGGTGCCCCCCCAGGGTTCAGTGCTGGGACTCTTTAATATCTTCATCAATGACATTGACAGTGAGACTGAGTACACTCTCAGCAAGTTTGCAGATGACACCAAGCTGTGTGGTATAGTGGACAATCCTGAGGGATGGGATACCATCCCAGAGGGACCTAGGCAGGCTTGAGCAGTTGACCCAGGAGAATCTCATGACGTTCAACAAAGATAAGTGCAAGGCCTTGCATGCAGGTCATGTCAACCCTCACTAGCAATACAGGCTGGGGGATGGAAGGATTGATTATAGCCCTGCCAAAAAGGATTTGGGGGTACTGGTGGATGGCAAGCTGTACATGAGCCAGCAATGTGCCCCTGCAACGCAGAAAGCCAACCATATCCTGGGTTTCATCATAAGAAGCGTGGCCAGCAGGGAGAGGAAGGTGATCCTGCCCCTCTACTCTGCACTGGTGAGTCCATATCTGGAATACTGTTTCCAATTCTGTGCTCCTCAGTTCAAGAAAGACAGGGAACTTCTAGAGAGACTATAGCAGAGGGCCACAAAGATGATTAGGGGCCTGGAGCAGCTCCCTTATGAGTAAAGGCTGAGACACCTAGGGCTGTTCAGCCTGGAGAAGAGAAGACTGAGAGGGGATCTTATCAATGCTTAAAAATATCTAACGGGCGAGTGTCAAGTGGATGAGGCCAGGCTCTTTTCAACGATGCCCAGTAATGAACAATGGGCAAGGGGCACAAACCGGAACAAAGGGAGTTCCATCCGAACATGAGGAAAAACTTCTTTACTTTGAGGGTGACAGAGCTCTGGAACAAACTGCCCTGAGAAGTTGTGGAGCTTCTTTCTCTGGAGACATGCAAAACCCACTGGGATACTTTCCTGTGTAACGTACTCTTTTAGTAGGTTCCAACTCCTACAATTCTCTGATTCTGTGAACCACAATTCTGTAATTCTGCAAACCAAACATAAAGCCTACAGAGATATATTTTCTGTAATAGTGCAAAAGTTTAACTGGACTGATATGAAATATGAAGCTTTTCCAAAAAAGAAGTAAACAAACAGAATCAAAGCAAGAAAATATTTAAGAACTACCGTAAAATACTATACTGTATGACCTGAACGGGGGTCAGTTTGACTCCAAGCTCTTGCTGTCTTCACAGAAACAGCACTACTGTCTGTAATACTTAGAACTGCCTGATTCACGTTGGTGCTTCTGAAAATGTTATCCAAGAACTACCCTGCCATTCTTGTTTACTGTTCGCTAGAATATAGGGCAGTGCCTAACCCCATCTATACCTTGTAACAGCCAGAACCAGAAACTTGAAAGGAGACTAATGCAGAGTAGGGCTGTAGTCCATCTGTGCCCCTACTCATTTCTCCTGACAGAGGAAGGCTGCTTTGTGCCTCCATACACTTATTTCTGGCACGTCTTGTGAGGCAATTCTCTGAAGATCTTAGGTCTTACATCATGGAACTTTTCAAAACTTGTGAAAATCCTTGCCCTTGCAAACAGAAACTAAATTGTGAATCCTGCAGGCATGGGCATCATGCTAAAGAAGAAATTTTGCTGTTTAAGTGTATGTGGAATCACAGTTTTCTCAATGTTTCTGTCCCCTGGTGCAGTGCAATCTCGCTTTGCTCCAGCAGGTAGAGCTACGACTTCAAATATTTTCCAGAAAAGCTGCTGATTGAGCCCTGTCTTCCCAGCTGCATGACTTAGTATTTTACATTAGAACTCTGAAACAACAAATCCAAGGCACAGCACAGGCACTCTGTTTTTATTGCCATAACTGGAAGGAAACTAAAACTGGCATCCCATCAGCTGGACAAGCCTTAATCTCACTGCAACAACCATAAGGCTGCCCACAAACAAATAGTTATACGGGCTGAAAGGCACACTGTGAGGCAACGTGAGGTGATACAGATGACTGTCAGAAACAGAGAGCTGAAATATCCTCTGCTTTGATCTCCCAAAGCATCACCGCCAAAACCAACCAAACAAAAAAACTAAACATCAATCAAACAAATAAAAAACCTGTTTTGCTTTGGTTTTCCCTACAGAGGAACAGAAAGGCAACTCTTCAGTATGGATAGTATCTCGATAGTATCTCTGCTCTTAATACTTTTTAAAGCATTTTTATTAAGACTCTATGGACAAAACATAATCTGTTAAACTTGCAATTTTAGAAATAATTGTTCATGGAGTAAAGCCTTTTTTTTTCCCCAGATGGTCCATCAGCTTCTGAAGTCAGCCAGAACTGGATCAGATGAAGCCTCACCACACCAAAATATTCTTCCCATTTATAGATTATCACAGATAGTTCATAACCCCAAAATGTTAAGAGTTTCTGCATGTAGTAAAAGACAGGAGCTTTTCTGAACGTGAACCAGGTCTGCAATGACATTTACAGATGCTTACTGGCTGGAGAAAATTAGATCTCTGATCTTATTTCAGTTTCCGGGGAACAAATACCTGCACCAGAAAGAGACATCCCTCAAGAGAGCATGTATTTAAGGTTAAGACTGACTTGCAAAATATCATCTCTGCAGCTCAGCCCTGAGTGTGAGGCAAATGAGTGTCTGGGTGCCATTTAAAGAGACCTGTACGCAAGTACATACTGCCTGAGTGACAACTCTGGAGGCTGAATCAATAAAATATCACTGGGTAATAAATTAACTTCTAAACACAAAGAGACAACTATTTGCATTCTGCTACCCTTCTCCCTCCCTCTCTGGATTTAATTGATAGCTTGATTGTAATTTGTTTATTCCTTTTGAAAAATATCAGTCCCACCCAGGGTTTAATAATTCTGTAGTGGAACTGCAATTCTTGAGCTGTTTGAAATTGCTTAAAAGACCAAGTCAGAAGCAGTGCAGAAAAATGTGAAGTGAGGTATTAGAAATATAATGAATGTCATTCAGAATGCCTCCAGATCTATGGTAAAGATAAACTGAATTAACGTGTTCTGACGTTAGTGAACAGTTTTGAATGCAGGCAATTCTAATTATATTGCTTCTCATGGAATTAATGTGGCAAGTACAATTTGTTGGGGCTGAGTTCTCATGTGGAAGAAATTAGTGTAGTTCCATCGAAACCAATGTATTTGTGTTAGCAGAGGATCTGAGCAGTAGCATTTTGTTTATTCTCTTGCAGCCTGCTGATATTATATCTCTTTAGACTGCTATCTTTCATTATCAACATCAGCTGATAACAGTCTTTAACATGTCTGAGCCATTCACACATAGCAGAGCCACATAGACTGGTTTAGGCAACACCAGTGATGATGTGCTAGCCTCAGTAATATGTCTTCTTAATCCAATATTAGAATTGCCATGGAAACCTCTTAGCAACGTAGAAGATGAAAATGAAATGAGAAAGAAAAGAAGCAGTCAGCTCAAATGGTAATTCTAGAGACAAAAAATCAAAACCACAAAAACTTACTAGCCTTGGGAAAACACAAGAAACGAAACTGAACTGCATCTGAGAAGTTCATCTTTCAAATTCCCTATTGGATTATTTCCTTGTGTCTTTTGTATCTTTCTGGGTTTGGTGTTTTTTTGTTTGTTTGGTTGGCTTTTTGTGTGTGTGTGTGTGTGTGTGTGTTATCAACCAAACCAGCCAAACTGTCATGCTGCCTCCACTGGACATTGTGTTCTGGATTGTGTTCCTTCAGTTCTTGCAGAGGCTTGCTGTTATCTGCTGGAAAATAACAGGTAATTCTGGCATTTTTGAAGCAGCTCGTTTTGTCTTTGTGGCTAGCCATACCTTTCAGCATGATCTTTTAAGTTGCTCTGTGATTTAGCTACCTAATCTCTCTCTTAGTGTTAACAATGACCAGAGCTCCTAGGAACTCAGCTTCAGGACTTGAGGCTTTTTTCTAACTGTGCTGATTCACTTATCCTGTAGAATACATTAAACACTGAGCAGAATGAATTCATACAGACACTGACAAATAGTCCCTTTGTGGTTTGGCAGATTTTGGCTGCAGGAGCAAGATTTAAAATATGATTAATGAAGCTGGATAGCGAGACTGACCCATGTTGAAGGTGGCAACAGAAACTTCTATAATCCAGGTGCAGATAAACCTCAGGTCTAACCTGGTTAGTCAAGAATCAGGTCTAATCTGAGAACCACGGAGGTGTAGTAACATCCAGGGCAATATGTAGGTTGAAGACTGAAAATACAAATCTGTTTGAGCACAACATTGAGCCACCACGGGTACATGGCATTTCGGTCCATCTCAGGGCTAGTGCAAAGAAACTTGAATCAGTCCTTTTTGCAACTTTCGCAACCTAGAAATGCCCTGAATTTCAGAGGCCCAGTGGTCCTTTTTTTTTCCTTTTCTTTTCTTTTCTTTTTACCAGCTGAGAAATCAGCTGCTGGTTTTGATACTTACTTCTAAAAATGCTTCTAACTCCATCCACCTGCATGTACACACATCAGTCTCCTGAGTTACTATGCACTCACCACGTGCATGTACAGCATGTGCAGTTCTGTTTCTCTTGAAATTTCTCTTTGACAAACTTGTGCAGCAAGCACAACACATGGATGGTGTAAATAACTCAAAAATTAGGTTTTATACTGAATTGACAATGGACATCACAATTATTGTACAAATAGGTTCTACTAGTACTGGAATTCACAAAGGACGCTCATGGAGTGACTAGTGTTTCTCACAGCAAGTTCCACTTGTATTTCATTTCTAGGTAGAGTCAAATAAAATAGGGACTAAAAGTGGAAGGACAAATGTCTTTGAAGATCAAACACAAGTTGCCCAGTAGTAACACATCAGGTTAGAATGTAGTATTGCAATAGCAAGATGTAAAATGACCACTAGGTGGCCAAAAGCTTCAAAAGCAGCGGTGTATCGAGTGCAGACTGGAGGGGTAGACTTTTTCAAGCATCAGCATGCTTCTGATGTTCTTCAGTTTTCTCAATGGCCACTGTTCATTAATTGATAGATAAAGCAATTTGATGAAGGTAAATAAAAAAAGAATGTTTGTGAAAATCAGTAAAACAACTTTTACATATTTCTACCAGACTTCAGATATTCAGAAGATTTACTGTCTGTTTAAACCTTTGGATATTTGCATAAAGTTACCATAAAAGCTGACTTCCATTGTCCACTCACAGAGACAGGTCAAAATGATGTTCTTAAAAAACATTACAAAGTCTACTTTTATACATTTGAATAGTATCAGTACCAAAACTCCTCTTTTTCTGAGCACATGAACTCGTCTTTCATTGAGACAGATACTAATCCTACCTCCTTCAAAGCACCACTTACTACATTTTGTGGAACTTCTAACATTAATAAATAAGACTACTTTTATACATCTAACTCAGTCATAAGCTCATCAAAAAAAGGGTTCCAATCTTTGCAAAGAGTGCTGTTCTGAAACATTGGTCAGCAGCAAAGAGTAGATGGAAAAAATGGATCTCCTATGAATGAGAACATAAAATATGGCTGCTTCCAGTAGGAGAGACGATGGCTTGGAATATTGCTCTCAGTCTAACAGTCTTCGAATCACTGGCTCTTCAAATAAGGTGATGGATACTTTACTCGTGGGCCTAGAAAGCAGCAAGATAATATTTGTGAGAAACCCAACTATTTTGCTGCAGTAGATCAGTAGCCAATCTGTTTTGTGCTACTGTTTTTTCTTGTTCTTGCACAACTTCTTCATTCACAATGCAGCCGAGATTTTTAAGTATGTGACTGCTGCTTATAATAAAGTTTATAAACAGGCACTCATTCCAGTAAAGTTCTTAAAAGGAGAAAATTTTAAATAGAGAATAGACCATAATGAGCTATTTTTTAAAAGGAAGCTGAAGCAAAATGGGGGCTAAACTACTCTTCCCTTTAAATACAAACAAACAAAAAAACCCCACCAAAACAACACACACACACACACAAAAACCAACCAACCAAACCAAACAACACTTTTAGAAGCCCAGCGGAAAAGTGAACCTTCTAGAAATGTTGGTTTTAACAAGTTTTATTCCAAAATTATCTTGCTTCAATCATGCTTGTAAAGTTAAAACCAGAACAGATGAGATAGCAACATTGTTTTATATTGGCAATTGGGTGCTATATCACTTCCATGCCGTGCGTACACCATCTGCAAATTACTTGAATATGCACAGAAGTCAAGAGGTACATTTCATACTGATTTTAGGGGCTTTAAATTTTCAGGAAAAAAAAGCCCTCTGAGCAAGCAGAAGCACGGCTGAAGAGGCCAGTTTACAGAGTGGAAAATTCACAGCTTAATGACAGTGTAACCTCATTATTTTCTCCTCTGTTTATTTTGTGAAGAGATGTTCCCATTAGTGTTCCCATTAAGCTGTTGATCCACCTGACCTCATGTACAACATGCATAGGCTTTATGCAGGAAACAGCAGAGATTTCTCACTAACACCTCAAGCAGCCCTTCAAGCTCATTGCCTTCACTTCAGTGCCTTGTGGCATGGACAATTTATGGGAAAATCAACGAATCATAGAATATACTGAGTTGGAAGAGACCCATAGAGATCATCAAATTTGGAGGGGTCATAACCACCTGGCCAGGTGTGCTGGGGTTAGTTAATTGTGGTGAGAGGGGGACAAAGGAAAATATTCAGAAGGGTAAAACAATTTAAAATGCTTCATCTGACTACTTGCTCTGTCTGCACCTGACCCTGTCCCCAAAATCCGATGGGAGAAGAAACTGGCTAACTTAATTACGTACAACAAATTAGCCTTAATTCCTCTTCAGAGTCTGATTATATGGATACTGTTTCCTGAAATTTAAACTTCCACAAAGTACTAAATGAAAAACTTGATTCAAGCTGTCCATAAAATTATTTAGAGATGGAAATAATGTAGCAGTTCTGCTTTGGATAGCTCACTATAGGAACTAGGTTACAAGTCAGTACAAGGCTGCAATAACGCTGGTTATGCGTGGTAACAAGAAATCAGTTTAGATCAAGGTCGGAGTCTGACATGCTTTCTTCAGTCTCAGAATGTCTTAGTTCCACAGATTATGCTGATGTGTGATCCTTTTCAAGGCAGAGGACAGTATCTATTGCTCTTTCAATATATGCCCTTTGTAAGGAAGACAATAGTATTAGATACATCTGCTTACAACATGTTTTAAGAAACTATATGTAGGAACAAGCACTACAGGGGTGAAAAGTCAGTAAGCAAATACAATATGGTAAAATAATAGAAGGGAGGATTTCATTTAGCCAGGGCTGGGAGTCATGCCCTGCACTATGTGAGGCCACAGGAGAAAGCAGTTGAATGTTCAGAGTCAGATCAGCAGCTTATCTCCAAAACTGAATGCTTTTCCTGAAAGTGATACACTGTATGAAACTTGAATGGAGTACCCCAGAGGACCAATAGGTAGCACTAGAGTTGGAAGGAAGGGCTAGAGAAATCCTGCGTGTAGTTGCCGTCCCTCTTCTGCGTACCACTGAAATTGAATTTCAGGAAAGGGAAAGTGTTTGAAGCACAGTTTGCTTTGTGTTGTTATTATTGACCAAAATGAACTCATTTCCAGGGAAATCACAGTGTGGCAAAATGGATCCGTTAAAATAAAAGCAAATAATAGAACAGAATTTGAAGTATTCCTGATCTTCAAATGATTTTATTGTCACTGTATTTTATCTCCATGCTCCACCATCTGGTTGAAAGACATTTCATGGAAATGGGTTCTTAACCCCTCAAAAAAACATGGTGTTGTTTTTATTCTTTTAAGTTTGCTTTCCAACTCATACTGCTGAGAACTTATGACCATGACAGCAAAAATGTACCTGAACTACACTTGCACACTGGGGGTACTGGGAAATTAGCTAGAGAAGACATAACTTGCAAGTCTTCTGTCAGCATCCCTCTACTTTATCAGGCATGAAGTGCAGAACTGTCTGGCTCTCAGGGCTGTGCAAAGTACATCTCCACTTGTGGGACAAACATTGTGTCGAAAGCTCAGGTTAGCAAAAACAATAAAGTGATAGTGTTATCCGCAGGCTGAGACGCTCACTTCATGGAATGATCTGATCCATGGCTGAATTCACACTGATTTAATGCAAGAAACATTAACTCTAGTCCCTGATGCTCCATTTGGAGCTGGAGTGTTTGGCATGTCAGTTCTAAGATTTTAAAACTGAAACCCCATCATGAATTCTATTTAAAAAGCAATGTAGTGTAGCAGTCAACAAGGTGCATCATTAGTTCTGCAGAGATGCTCAGCAGGGATTACTCTTTTTGCTCTAAAATAGCAGGAATTAGAGCACAGCAGAATAGAAGTGTCTTTCTTTTTAAAGAAAGTCCAGACACTTCCTTTGCATCACTCATCTGTTGTTGCCTCACATCTCTTTGCTCCTATAAAAGGATGATGTCCTTTCATTTAAAGAAAGAAAACATGTTTTTCCCTATTCTTCTTATTTATTTTTCAAAAATGTAATAGAATGAATGTTTTGTTAAATCTTTAGCTTTAAAGTGGCCTGCTATATACAGTAACCCAACACAGTCCTCCTCTTACACTCCAGGAAGCTCAGCATAAAGGTCCTGCCAGCAGTTAAGAAGGGGAATGATTGTACACACCCATAGTTTGAAGAGCTGTTGTGCTACAGGCACTCATCAGGTTATGCCATGGCACTGTATTCATATCGACAATGTGCCAATACAGTATAAGGAGAGTTATGTTGGTTGGCATTAAAAAAATGTTAACAAAAAGAAAAGCAAATAGACATCTGACTTTTATAGAAAGAGGTGTTTTACTCTGCATTAAATACACTTTTTTTTTTGATAAAGATTTATAGCCAGTTCCATTCCTTAAACTGTGCTTTGGTAAATCCCCCAGGGAACAGACTGGCTGATTGGCCATATCTTTTGCTAAACCCTTTCTGCACCACTTTGACTACAAGAGCAGCACGAGGGGCCAGGTGAGGGCATTCCTCTGCTGTCAAGCTCTACTCCATAGGAAAAATCCAGACACCTTACTTCAAGAAGGGTGTGGGTGTCTGGCAATATGTTTTATATACAAATTTGTTAAAGAGTTTTGGAAACTTTTTAGATTTTTTACCTTGCTCTTGAAAACATTCACCAAACCAGAATGCAAAGATGAGGAGTCAAATATTTATTGTGACTTAAAACATTCCTCGTGAATTTTGAGTACTCCCAGTAGTGCAGATTAGAAGAAATGCATCATTGACATCTACTCATCCTTATCTTCAGTTTAACATTACAAAGAGTAACCTTTCCTCATGTAATATTTAAATCATGCCACATAATCTTTGTCCTCAGTATTTCCAAATGTGAAATTACCTTATGCATTTACAATAGTCACTATAGAAGCAACATGCGGGAAAAAAATGTTGGCAGCTATCAGCTGTGTCCTTTCTATTCTTGTGGACTTCAGAAAATATTTTGAGAAGGTAGCTTGCTAATCTACTCGGATGCCACACTCACTTACAAAACAAATAGATATGCCAAACATAATCATACATTTCCTTTTTTTTTGTGGAGCTTCTTTCCTGAGAAATAAATTTCAGCACTAAAATGAACTAAATCTAAAAAGGAAATTCTAACTGAAGAGAGCTGAATGATGTCTTTATGCTGCTGTTTTACAGTCTTGAGTGAATCAAAATGCTTTAACTGGTAATTGTTCCAAAACAAAATAACTATGAGATCAGGTTTTCTAAATGCTATTTTCAAAAAAGACAATGAGGAAAACCTGTTTACTTTTCCCATCTGCTAATAGAATTCATATTTACATCACAATCCTCATTAAAAATCTAAATACCTTGATCTTGTTAGAAAATATTCCTGCTGTTCTTCAGAGCAGCTTGCAATTTACGTAGTGGCAAGTCCATAGCAGAAGGATTGTCTGTGCCTACAGGTCTCCATAAGGCTCCTCGTCCAGGGCTGCCTGCATGATTCCAAGCTACTTAATAGGCAAGACATGACAGCTGCTACATGGGGGTGTGTTGGCCTGCCCCAAAGCCAAACATAATTTCTATGTGACCATCCCATAAAAAGGTGAATT
The DNA here is from genome assembly GCA_024606505.1 of Aquila spilogaster. Classification (NCBI taxonomy): domain Eukaryota; kingdom Metazoa; phylum Chordata; class Aves; order Accipitriformes; family Accipitridae; genus Aquila; species Aquila spilogaster. Next base: position 36,937,007 of record JANHGO010000039.1, read on the forward strand.
GAGTATATAGGTGACTTAGCAAATCTGTAAATCCAAGGATTTTGTAGAACACAATTTCTTTTCCAATTTCTACCTATCTGCTAAATGGATTTGAGTTTCATAAACTTTATGAAAAGAAAAACAACACTCAGAAAGACAAATGCAGTCTGACAAGAACCATCTCCTCTTGGAGTTGATCTCCATGGGGACCTGCATAAGTGACCATGTTAGACAGTGTTTATAGTTCCCATACAAGTTGATTTCATGGCTATATGAAGACCATAATTCCCAGGCTCAAGGTTGCCTTTAGAACTCTAAAATAGCTATGTCTACAGATAACAGAAAATTGAGACCACTTGGTAACTTGTAGCACATTTATAGAATCTGTATATAAGATAGGGCAGGGGCAGCTGATCTACAACACATCCAACAATTTCTCTTATTCTACCCACTTTCTTGTACCCATTTTCCAACTATGTTAAATAGGCAAGAGGAGAAGGAAAGCTAGGGATCCCATCAAACTCAACTTATCAGTATGCATTAAATAACCAGCATGAGTGAGGGCCTCACTGCTTTCTCATTCTTCACTCACCAGGGAGCTCCTGGGATTTTTTTTGGTTCAGGCCCAATGATGCAGGGAAAAATATCACCAAAATTACCTTTTGAGCCCGCTGGTCTGCATCTCTCTTAGCCACTGACAATACAGCTTGATTGCTTGTTCCTGTCCTGTGCTAGCTTTAAAATGACATCTGGATGTTTACCTCACTAGCAGACTCATTAAGAAAAGCAGAGGAAGCATCATATATGGTGTTTGATTAAGTCCTGGCCACAATGGGATACATGTCTTTCAGAGAGGAGTCTGTGAGTTCTTATCATATCAGAATCTCAGTTTCATTTAAAATACTTAAGTATGCACACACATATTTACAGAAATAATGCATACATAAAAAAGTGAAATACACATTCCATCAAAATCAATAAGAGAGCTCATTTTAGTTGAGCTGGAGCCAGAATTTCAAACTGTGAAGCTTATAATTGGAAACATTAACTGAATGACATAAGGCTGAAAAATTAATGCATTACTGAGATATTTGAAGATCCTCATTAACTTCATAATTCTGCTGACCATTTATAAGCCTAAAGATATTTACCCTTCGCATTTTTTTTCTCTAACTGCATTTCCTATGAAATGAGGCAGAGATGTGAAAGTCAGCTGGATTTCCCCTCTGCTAGTAACTCCTTTTGTCTTACCAGTGGTGGATATGTGACAATGCAAATTCTTTTAACTCACAACTCTATTATTTCCTTACTCTGAAAGATGTAGCTGAGGGTAGCATCCAGCCTTGCTACCGTGTAATTAACAATTCTGTTGATAGACAAGCTGCAAAAGAGCACCTGTAGATTTGCAAAGTGAAAAAAAGATCCAAAAGTAATGGAAACATAATTGCATGCTTGACTTAGGAAGTTATATGTTGAATTGGATATGGAAAGGTTTGTTTTTAAGAGTAAGACACATCAAACAATTGCTTCATTGATGTTAAATGCCAAGATGCAACCAGGAAGAGTTCTCAGTTATTCATGGGAAGAAAAGTATTGTGGGGAATAATCATGAAGCTCTGAGAAGGTAGTCACAGTACATCGTTTGTGCAATGCTTTTTCTGCAGGGGTTGTCTGTCACGATGTTCTACCTGTTTGTATAAAGCTCTGTATATCTGATGCAGTCTGGCCTCAACATATCAAGGAATAGTGGAACATAAGTCCTTGTTATAAACAGTAATTGTGCGCACTGTTCATCTGAACTAAATTTGAAAAGGAGAACAAGAAGCAGGAATTCCTCATCCCTGTTTCTAATCCTCACAAGGTGTACGAGAGCTTTATCTAGTGACTGGATCTATTATTTCTCTTTTTGAAAAGGCAAAAACTGCCATTGAGCTGTTCCCACTGTGCTGTTCAAGGTTTATGAAAATAAGAACTAAGCATGAACCAGAGGGTAATTTTTTAATCAGGTGAATAGCACAACAAACAATTAGGACTTCCCCTGAAGATGGAAAGGAAGATTTTTGTGTGAAGGACAAAAAAGAGATCAAAGTCCAGAATTTTTCCCAGTGAAAAAGATTGATAAGAGCATCCTGAGGCAAAATATCATTGGTGCAATCAGAAACAGCAGCCATCAGAGGAAGGAGTAGTGTCATAGATTGCCTGACATAACACGACAGCTTGGTTCATAAATAGCTTCTTCTGCAAGAACAGATCCTACAGCAGAGGCAAAAACATATTGTAAAGGGAATCAACTTTACATTGTGCTAGCTTCATCCTAATTAACTCTCTAGTCCTCAGGCAAAAGGAGCCTTCTTCTGCAGCCCACAAGCCAGATTTCTGGTGTCTCATATCTTCTAAAGCAAAATAGACAAGGTTCATTTTACAGGATGAAACCAATTTATCAAGTCAGTATAGTCAAAATTAGTTCATGAGAACACACAGACTGCCTTAGCCGCACAGAATAAGCAGGAACTTTGGCTGAGGTTATTTTTCATCTCCATTTAATGTTTCTCTGGAAGACTGGAATAGCATACAATAATATTTCTGAGGAGTGCAAGACACCATTGGGAACTAGGTCTATAAAAAGGAAATGAAGTATGAATAAAAAATTGCAGTGTATTAGAACGAATATGCACATGCTACATGAATATATTCATTTTTAATGACACTTTTTATAACTGTCAGCGAAGAAGAAGGTTATAGATTTCTAATTCTGAGAGTGTGATAATAGAAAATGACATCTTCTTCAAACAAGGTCATCCTTGCTGTGTGGACATACATCCCAAGCAGCCAGATATTGCTAGTCTGATGCACACAGCGCTCACAGGAAGGGAAAACACTGTATGTTCTTAAGTAGAATTGTGAGAGGAAGATTAATAATTATTACTGATGAAAGAGAACTGATGAAATTTTGTGCATGCTTGGCTATGTTGTCACCAGTTGAAGCACTGTACACACAGTTTTCTGTAGAAAAACTGAAATGGCAAGGATTCCAGTCAATTTCATTTCCATTCAATCTTTATTTTTCCTCGGTTTTGCTGTGCATTAAATAAAAAAAATATTACCTAACATTCCTGTAGTGTTAAATAACAGATCCAAATGTCAAAGGAGGGGAAAAAGAAAAGAAAATATTTTGACGTATCATGTAACTGAGATAACATGAAGAAGAATGGTTCCAGCATTTCACTATTCCAATAATTTCCTGTGTTTATGCTGGCAAATTTTTCCTTGATGATGACTGATTTAGCAGTATGTTTTAAGATAATTACATATGGGGGACTATAGAGCCTATGCTGCTTTTTATTTGCCTTACAGAATTTGTAAGTACATCTTCTCTCCTCCATGTTATAAACACACACTTTACTTCCTGACACAATTTGGCATGAGGTAAAGTTATTTATTTAAAAGCATTTTGTTGTGAAAACAAGGAGCTGTTTGGGAGGATGAGCCACCCTGGCAGTTCCACTGCCACTGTGCCCCTGGTGGCTGTGGGGGAACGGACCTCTCCCTTTGCTTCTTCAGCGAAAAAGCACTGCAGGAATGCAATTCCTGAGCTCACATCAGTGTCCTGTACTAGCACAGAAGCAGATGTTAAAGTAGTACATTAAAAAAAGTTAATTCTTAAGTACAGGTACCAACCTGGATGCCTACCTGTGCAACCTGGTCTAGGGAGCCTGCTTTGGCAGGGAGGTTGGATTCGATGATCTCCAGAGGTCCCTTCCAGCCCCTACAATTCTGTGAAACTTATGTGAAGTACCCCACTCCAGTTATCTTCTAATCTGCTTTCTGCTGTTTACAACATCAGAGTCATTAAACAACCACAGCTAGGAGCTGCAGGGTGTGAGTCTATCACAGGGGCAGCTTCTGACAATGAGACTTGTTTCGGGTTTTTTTGCTGCTAGTTTTGACAACTTCTTTGACAACACAATCCAGGCTTTATCTGTTCTGACACTTTATGGCGCTGACTTGTGTCTGTGTATTCTCCTGAGCTCACTGCTCAGCAAAACTGAAAGAGCAAAACATTAGGACAAGAAGTACGCTTAATTGTGGAGCTGCCCCACATGTGCCTTTGATGCACAATCCTTCTGCTGTCTCACTGACAGGAATCTTATGGCACTGCTAAAGAGATGACTCACATAAAGGAGAGTAGATCTCCTCAGCTGTAAACCAAAACTAATCCGAAGTGAAGCTTTCATAGTTTGAAAAGTTCATTGAAGGGCCATCACTGTAATATTTTACAGAAATTCACATCTTCTTGTGGAGGGTACAAATGAGAATGCCAAAATACTGCTGCTCAAATACTGTCTGTGGGCTCAGCTTTATGCTAAAGAGAAGCTGACGAGCTGATGAAAAGGGACAGCAACTCGATCTCCCTGTTCAGAGCCATCAAACAATTTCAGTTGAAGGCTCTTCTTTCTTTATATTTTTTCTCTTTACATTTTTTCTCTTTACCTGCTGCAAGTCCAGTGCTAACAGATGTGTCTGCTTTCACATCTCTTTTAAAGTTGCCATGGTAAGTTCATTTTTTAAAGAGAATCAGTGGTAGCGTTGGCATGGCAGAAGAACTGCCTGGGTGCTCAACATGTTCTGTGTTAAAGGGAACAGCTATATACTTTGCTGCACGGCACAGACACTTTTAAGACTTCCTTTTAAACCAAGATCAACTGGAATTTTGTGGGCTAGTATGCGAGGGCTGTGTTTTGCTGTCTAAATGAAAATGACTTATTTTCCCTATGACTTAGATTTCCATGTGATACTCACCTCACAGGAGAGTTATTTGGATCACTTATGAGGTGTTTTGAAAAGATCTCATGAAAAGCAAATGTAAAATTAACCATAGCTGTGAAATGCTTCCAGCTGTTCATGCAGAAGTCAAGATCAGAATTCTGTGTTCCAGTCTCTGCTCCTGTGGCCCCGAGAGTCTTATCTGTGCTGTTGCAGAAGGAGGGATGTCAGTATGATGATCCTGGTTTCAGGAAGAAAGATTTTGGTTTATTTAAAAGGTGTTGTTGAATAAAAGAGCAACTTGCAGCAATTGCTGCAAGAGAAAATCACCATGTTCAATTTCAATAATATTCAAAATAGTTTAATTATGGTCTGATTTTTTAATTTTTTTTTCTTTCTTGGATAAAAACCTGGAAGCTTGGGACTAGCAATTATAAAGATGAATAACTGAATAATAAATACTAATCTGAGCCTTGGTAATTAGACCCTGCAGCATTTTGATTTTTAATAGAGAATTTGCTTATGAATTGATACACAAAAGAAGCAAGCAATGTATAATAGACGTAAAGAAATACCTTACAGTCATCTTTGTACAACACTGATGTATGTATGGTGTGCCCGATTACAGAACTACACTGTATTTTGCAACAGGAAACTAAATATTTACTTGGATTCAACTGTAATCTAAACGCCCATCTCATAACACATATGGACTGGAAATTCAGTGACTGACAGACTTAGCTCTGAGACATTTGTAGTCTGATTAAGCAGAATGCCTGCAACACAACCACAATAACAAAGGAGTTCAGAAACAGCCTGGAAAGTCTTGTCCCTCAGGTCATGCTGTATACTGCATGGTAAAAAGCAGGACAATAGGCTGTTTAAAATGAAGTTATACACAGGTAGCTCTGAAAGAAATGCCTCCTATTTATTTCCATGGAAACTACAACATATACACAGAGCACAATAACACTATTTGATAGAGCAAATTCTCATCTACAAAGCACTGTTCTTCAGCATAGTCACCACCATTTGCTATGCACTTTTGCCAGCGATGAACAAGAGTCTGCATGCCGCACTCATAAAAACCTGCATGGCCATCCAGAACATGGCTTATCTTTCACATTGCTGTTGTCATTGCTGAAACGCATCACCCACTGCCACACTGTGCTCACATCCACTGCTTAATCTCCAGAAACATTCAGAAACCATCAATGAGTATCAGTGGGTGTCATTTTTTTTTCACATGGAAGAATTCAACACCCCTTTGCTTCATAAGCATTTCCACATCACATGCCATTTTGTCAGAATGCCCCTCTTCTGCCATCTCTCACATGGTAACAAAATGTAATGGAATACTGGTGGGAAGGTTCAGCTTCTACTGCCATAACACCAACATCTGCCTCTGACATTGTGGGCCAAGATAATAAAATATAAGGCATTACTTACAGAGCAGCCCTCGTATATGAATAAGATTAAATATATGGTGTGGTCGAAAATTACATTTTTAAAAGTTATGAGCACTGAAGTTTCACTCCACATCTTCTCTACAGTATTTTATTCTCAGGTATTGGCCAAGCTAGCATTTGACGTGTTGCCTTGTATTTTAAAAGAGCTGTTTTGGTGAAGAGCTAGTTGATTGATGGGTGAACACTCCTGAGTGTTTACTCATTTAAATGACTTACATTCAGTACTTCCAGATGCAGGAAAAAGTGAGCTTATGCCAGCTTTTTCCTATTAAAAATTATGATTAGCTTGAATTTTATTTGATTCTTATCACTCTTATTTCCATTCCTCATTTGGACGTGGAACACTAGTTTTTATTGGATCAAACAGTTTTATTCATCTTCTGTTGCCTGCAGCAGGTAACAGCTTCTGAAGAAAGATGTCCCCCTGGTTCTGACCTACTTCTTTGCCTACCTTTGGTGCCCCTTGCCTTACTCTTGGCTACATGTTTCCATTCCTTACCTTGCTCAGACCACATCCTCTTTTAGCTAATTCAAATTGTTATCCAGATCTAAAACTAACTCAGAAAAACAAAATGGATGGGATTCTGCTGCATAGCAAGCTGGATCATCTAACTATGGGGCTTGAGCCCACTCCTACAAGGAAGGAGCTGGAGGAAGCAGCAGTAGTTTCTCCTTTCAGCACAAAAGAGCTGGTAGCTGGGTTCCTGTGTGGGACCATTGCTTGGATAACTTTGCAGTTCTTTGACTTGTCCCACTAAGTAGAAAGAGAACAAAAAACTTGAATATTCTTCTGTGGCCTATTATTCTGAAAAGCAGACCCAGTGGGAAGTAGAGTTGTAATTTGTGTCTACAACAGCCAGTATTTGGGTCAGACTTGCACAGATATCTGTGAGTTTTTTCTGCCTGGCTCCCTTTCTTGGGAGCCTCTTGAAGAAGGGTTTGCTGACTGCTCAAGAAGCAAGCAGAGGAAAGGAGGTGACTATGGAGCATATCTCGACTGTTATATTAGCATTAGGCTGCAACCTGCTGCCTTAGTGCCACGACGTGTTAGAATGGTAACAATGAACTGAGCAGTGCATCTTGCTAAGTGTAGATCTTGCTTTGTGCAGCAGGATCCTTTTCTGCTGTGTTTCACACTTTGGATTTGATAATATACTTACTAGTGGCTACTAACACATGTAGTAATGTACTAACTTGTTCCATTCTCTCTTATCTGAGTTGGTTTTAGCAATAAGTCTGCTTCAGTTTTGATTACTTCATGTTACTCATTAGTTGGCCCCCACAAAGCAGTCCTAATATCTCATTTTTTCCATTTAAAGCATAAAGCCTGAACCAACTTTGATGGATAATCAAAACTGAAGCTTAAGAACAGAAAATTGAATTCTGAGGATAGTCAAAATATTTATTAAAGCAATGAAATCAGAAACTTTAATAAGATAATTGGAATGCATTCATTTGCTTCTTCTCAGAATATTTTCCCTAGCTTTTGCACTACAAATTATTTTTTCCAAGATATACATATTTTGGAAACTCAGGCATTTACATTTGGATAGCTTACCCTGTTTATTTAATTCCTATCTCTTTATCCTGGAATTTCTCTTTGAGCTTTTCACCATAATCAGTCACATAGCCATCACCCTCAAAATATATTATCATTCAGGTATATGAGGTGGGCTAATCCAACTGGTTTGTTCATTTTTGGCTACAGTACTCAATTACTATTGAAATAAGAGAACTGATTTGCATCCACATCATGTTACATTGTCTTCTTTTTCTATTAACTAGTAGTAGAAAATACAAAATACAGTGGTAGTCACTTTTTTGTATATGGTATACTGGTATAGAGTATACTGGTATATGAGTAGGAGTAGAGGAGTTTCATCCTAGTAATGTAGTTTTATGGACTAATCAGGTATTGTTGAATGAGACTGGACTGTTTGATAGATGTCTTTGTTCATCCACAGATCAAAGAAATGGTAAGGAAAAGATTAGGTCTGACAGGCCAGGAGGTGATTACTAGTGTGTGAGAGGCTACCTGTAGCTAAATATGTGCTTGAAAAGGGTCTCCCTGGTTACTTTTAAGCCTTCTCCTGTTGTTTCCTAGAGAAGAATAGCATTTGGCAGCATTCCTCTAGAAACCAGTCATTGCAGCTTGGGTCCGAAGCCAAATGAAATAGATAAAAATTTCTTTTACTGCCCAAGGAGAGATAACTCCCTGAGCATTGCGTGTAGTCCTGGTGATAAAGCCTGTTTCATTGCTGAGCTTTTTTGAAATGTTGCTGTCACACCGAGGTTGGGGAGAAGCTTTAGAACTGTAATCGCAAGCGAACAGACCTACATTGCACTGCGGCTATTCTGCCATCCTGTCACACTTACCAAAGTATAATTTAACTTAGATCTTTGTTTCATATTTGCTTTTTTTTTTCCTATCTTTTCAACTGCTGATTTATTTTTCTTTGTTACCCTTTTATACAAAGTGGTTCTTCTTTCTGACCTTTTACTGTGTTTACACAGACTTGCTCAAAGGTTTGCAGGAATCCAAAAAGAATGCTGACTTAATGTAAAGAATATAAGATGTGTTATGAGGCAGGCACTGAGGTGGTGCTTTGTTAAAAGGTCATTTTCATAAAATCACTATAGCCCACTGCAAACAGCTTCTGATTCACCTAAAATCAAGTGTCTTATGTTGAGAGCCTGGTCCGTTATGCAGCAATAATTTATATGCATCTGAGAAAACAGTAGTTATGAAATTGTAATTGTAATGAAATAGCATGTTTTCCACTTTATTTCTAAAATAGTACAGCTGCATTTAAACAGACAGAGTTGACCTAGACTTAAAGTAACCCTCATTCAAAGAGGTACTCCATTGCTTCTTGCTATAAATACCACTATTCTTTTCCTGATCAAGGTCAAAAATATAAAACCCTAATAAATATATGCTCTGTAAGTAATGCCTCCCATTTATGGAAGAAATCACAACAGATACAAAGAGCACAATAACGCTATTTGATAGAGCAAATTGTCGGCTACAAAACACTATTTTTCAATATAGTCATCACCGTTAGTTATTCATGCAGATGAGCTGATCAAGATGCTCTTCATTCCATGGTGTGACAGCTGTGCATGGCCATCCTGAAAGTGGCTTGTCTTTTACGTTGCTGTTGCCACTTCTGGAATGCATCATCCACCACCTCACTGCACTCACATCCACTCTTTGGTCTCCATAAGCATTCAGCAAGCATGATGAATGTCAGTGGGTGCCATTTTTTCCACATGGAGGAATTCAGCGACACCCCTTTTCTTTATATGCACTTCCACGTCAGATACCATTTTATCAAACCGCCCCTCTGCTGCCATCTGTCACACGGCAACAAAATGTAGCAGAATATTGGTGGGAAGGTCCAGCTTCTACTGCCATACCACCAACATCCACATCTGATGTTGTGGGACATCATAAAATCGGAGGCATTGCTTCTGGAGTCATCCTTTAAATGGCACATTCACATGCATCAGTGGATTTTATTAATTTTTTTAACAAGAATTTTATTAACCAGATGCTCAATGTATGCCAAACATTATTGCTGATATAATATATATGTATTATATTACATTACATTACATTATATTATATTATATTATATATATTATATATATTATATTATATTATTATAACCATATAATATGTTTCAACATTATATGCTGCATCACTTGGCCCAGGGTTTAAAAGCAGCTCAACTACTACCATAGTAGGTGACATAAATTACATGATATTTACCCATGAAGTCTGTTTGCCATCACCCAAGTTTTCTAGCTGCAGGCACTGAGTAATTTAACTGCAAATTCTGCTGCTTGAGTAGCACTCAGAAGTATCAGGTGAGGCTCATGTCTTCGTTTGTCATATGAGCAATGACAGTCACAAAAACTTATTCTGAAACATTTCATCTGCGGTAGTCAGCTGCTGTCTACTACGACAATACTTTACTAGACTCAGCTATGGGAAGGTTGCTTTCAAATACAGAACCTCAGAAGTCCCCTGCCCCTCACTCTCACAATGAGCTTTTCAAAATATCTATCGTTATCTGTGCTGACATTGGTGCATTTATCTACACACTGAGTTGTTTGAAGAACAACTGCCTCAATACAAATGGAAGGGCTGCTGTGCTCTCTTTAATGGTGCTTTCAAAAATAGTGCCATCCATATTTCTGCACCTAGTTCCATATTCTGATTTTTGTTTTTCCTTAGAGTGCCCATGAATAGCTATGAATAGCTTTTTTGTCTGTTCATTGTTTTGAACATTTTGACTATAGCACATTTCTGAAAGTTTATATACTGTATTATAGATGTGCTTTAAAAATTATTGATACTGTACCTTACAAGAAAACATATTAGTAATGTACATGTTAATTCCCGTGCTGTCTAAGGATATAGTAATACCTTCTGTGTATACACTCCTCTCACTATTAAACCAAGTGAGTCTTCTTTTTACCCAAGTCCCATTGTATAAGAATCAAGTTCGTCCATTGGTGAAAAAAGATGGGTGAACACTAGCTGGTCATCTTTCCAGGAAGCTTAATGGGCATTCCAGCCAAATTTAATTAACATGGGTTGCTTAAAAATTATGAAGTAGAAAATCGTTTATTGAAAAATGGCAATAGTTAAGGTACTTTAAATGTTATGATTCCATAATTTTAGATTCAACAATAAATCTTCTTTAATCACCAAAGACAAAGTAGGACTCCAGAATATTTTGTTTCTGAACACAGACTTAAGAGCTGTTCCACTGGGGTAGGTCCAAGACCCATGCACCATCCATCTCACAACAGTCAATAGGAAATGTCCTAGATAATACTGCAGCCCTTCTCTAGGCTAACTCTCCAGCTTCCAATAGTCAACAATTTAGGGACTTTGTGAAATGTTTTCCTTTCTGTTTAAGAGACTGATAAACATCCTCAGTACATCTGCACAATACTACCTGCTCTCTGCAACATCAGCTGCAGGGAATTTCAATGTTCTGGTGTATCTCCTATCTCTAACTTTACAACTGTGATCTGAAGATCTAACCCGATGTCCCCAAGTTCCTGCAATGTCAGAAACAAGGAGTAATAACTATTCATTATTGCCCTCACCATTCAAAATTTATAGATTAGCCTTACCTAGTATCTTAGTCATTTCTTTTCTAGGCCGAGATGTATTTACTCTTTCTTTCTCTAAAGATTCTATGGTGTTTCTTTGATCATCTGTTACCATTTCTACAGCATTTCCAGAAGTGTTTGAGATGGGCTCATCACATAAAGGAGATGTGGAAGCATGGTGGATAAATACAGTGATATAAGGATGCTTCCTATTTTATCCCTGACAACAGCTTTTTCAGTTGCTGGCTGCTGAGGTTGACTTTGGAAGAAACTATCCATGATGGATAAGATATGGCCCCAGACTGTTATCATGCATATATAGCTAAGGTGATATTTCCCACCAATAATTCCTAATTTAATTCCATCTGCTATCTTTTCGTCATGTCACTTACTGTCATGATACCTTTGTGTAGCTTCATCTAGTCTGTTTTGATTTGGAGAATCCTGAACAAATCCAGTAATGGCCATCGCTTTTGCCACAACATTCATCCTCTCTTCCAAATGTTGTATGAACACACTCAATAATATGGTCATAAGATATCTTGATGATAGCTTCACCCCTACTGTGGAACCTGATCATTTTTTTCTTTTAACAGATTAATGGATTGTGACAAATTTGGGGCTGTTTTGGACAAGTTAAATACCTAGTTGTTTTCAATAAGGTAGTCATCCCATTCATTCGGTTAGCTGTATAATAATGCTTTGTGGGCTATTTAAAGTTGTTAAAGAAATGGTGTTTTGCTTACAAAATCATTTATTTCTGCAATCCACTGTCTACTTGAATATGTTTTTTGAGGGGAAAAAAAGCAAGGGAGCAGAAAACAGACAAATAGGCGAAATGCTTCAGGGATAAGAAAGACAGGAGGCAACTCACAATTATTTATTATCTTCTCACAAAACAACACAAGGCACAATCCTTTGGATAAAGCCATTCCAGCTGACATTGTTTATATAGACATTTAAGCTCTGAGTCACTTGCCATACAGATACTACACTTGTGGATATTCTGAACTGCTGAGATTCTACCTTTAAAGAGAGTGATATCTCTCTCTCTAGATTTGCATCACTTCTCTAATCTCCTGTTTACTGTTAGGCAGCATCTGTTATGTCAAGATATCAATGAATTCAGAGCTCCTAAGAGAAGTGAAACAATTACACTAGATTGTATTGAACTGGTGCAGCTGCATGTTTCTGGAGGAATGTAAGATAGAGTTTAAAGCAAATTCGTGTCATTCTGTGATCTGAATGTAATGGCTTTCATTAAAGCAAAGACCCTTCAGACCTCAAACATGTATTGAAGACCCTTAGCTTTCTGTGTTATGGTGTTCAAAACCTATGTACCAAGAAAATAAACTTAGTTTCGTCATGCAAAAGGCAATGCATCAGAACCAGGACAGATTTAATGGAGATTATCCTTGCATTCATGCGCAACAATACACTGTTTGATATTCAGTAGTCTTTCCTCTTAAGTTTTATAGCCTGGAGAACCAATAAATCATAGCCTTATTTTTATTTTTTTTTAATTTAAAAAAAAAATAGTATCTGTCGAGTGATGCAGAAGAACTGATGATGCCACCATGCCTGGAAGAAAAGCAGTGATTTTTTAGGTGGTTGCAGCTGCACAATTCTGTGCTGTCATCTCTTAGTTTCTCTTGTATACATTATTAACATTTACTAAATAGAATTAGGTGAGCACATCAGTGAGTTTTGTGAAAGTTACTAAGAAATGAAGTGGGTAATTCCAAACATCTCTGTCTTTTCTTTGACTGATGAGTCTTGTCTGTAATGCAGTTACCAAAACATTGTCATAATTTAGAAATTAAATAAATTTTGGTACTCTCAGCATACAATTTTAAGATTAATTTGGCTTAAATAATTTGGCTGCTTCCATATGTTTAAGCAAATTCTTGCATTTAGATATAAAATGCTTGTAAGAGGGGTCTGAGTATATTGTCTCAACACTGGGGAGCCACAAGCTTCTCGTAATACTTATCATTACTTCAGGTACATAATTTCTGCCAAAGATGATTTGCAATTGAATGCCTTTATCTACACAGTATTTTGTACAAGGTTGGATTATGTCTCCTTTCGACTTGCAGCCCTGAGACAGAAACTTATTTCCTAGTTTTGCGTACCCCATAGCTACCAATTAATTTAGCTGACTGCTTGTGTTAAGCTCTTCTCTTCATCTCTCTATGGCTATTAATAACATTTCAAAGATAACTTCCTCTCAAGACTTGCTGATTGTGTTGAAAGCTTTTTTGTGTGGTCTTTAAAATATGTATTTTGGCTTATTTTCTGGATTATTTTATGCTCACTGGAAAGGCACAGATGCATGTCCATCTGCCTAACAACAGACATCCAGCTATGCTTATATTTTTTCTACACTTCTTTCTGTTATTTGCAATGCACTAGGCCTTTCCTCCAGTTGAAGACAACAGTTTGTCTCAGATCTTATGTATAAGAAGAACTAGAATAACACACAATACACATTCACAAGTCTCTTTTCTGTTGAGGACTTAGTAGAGCCTTCTCCCGGAAAGTCTTTCTTGGAGCTTAAAATTCACAATTGCAACATTTGAGCTAGGAACGTGCTTCCAAAGAAAGAAAATGTTGCAAATACTCAAGGCTTTGTCAGTCAGGTCACTTCTACTTGAAATGTGCATGTACCAGCCTTGTGTTGTGCATGGCTGCCTGAAAGTTTGGCTATGTCACTGGATAATGACAATGAAATCTGTCAGGTTTAATTATCTGAGCATTATAACACCAAAGAGGCAAATGTTCTTCTCTGGCTCCTAATCCTCTTTATCTTTGGTTCATTTTGAAGCAGAAAGGCTGAGTTTCTTTCATAAATTGCCTGAAGCTTATTACCATGGGATGCCTGTCACCTGTGATTAAATAGCAATGCAAATTTGCTTGAAGAATAATTACTTGGAAAATGCATGGTAACAAGGTTGCATTACACCTCATGTTTCTCAAAGTAACCATAAGCACAGGTTCTACTTCTAGATGTTTGATTTTTGCCCTGTTAGCTGCTTCTATATCATGTATATGAGCTTTTATTACTACATTTTAAATAGATCAGTCAAGAGAGCCATGTCGGTTGAAAGGAGTTAATTTTTGCTGGCAGTCCTTACATATGTAATGTTTATTTTTGGAATATTGTGATGATCTGATTATTTTATACTCTAAAGCACTTATATTTTCACATGTGCAGATATTCTAATGAAAAAAAAAAATGCAGTAGCACTCAGTTCTATTTTGAAACAAGAATGGAATGGGACAATGTAAGAGGAATATGCAATCTTTCTGATATAGAGTTATCAGACCTGAATAATAGCTAATAAGCTATTCTGAGACAGCACAAATGTTGAAGTGACTGAGTTAAAGTCAGTGCCCATTTATTTTTGATAGTAAGACACACAACTCAGATAGACTTGAGGTTTCACACTGAGAAGAAATGACCAGATCATTAAAATGCTTCTAAATATACTGAATAATTTCCACTATAATGCTCTGAGTCCTAGACAACACTAAGCACTCAGATGTTGAACACATAGTTGACGAAGATTCAAAAATCATTTGATTAGGGTTCTGAGGAATAAGCTATTCACTAGCCTTGTAAGCAATTGTCAAGCTTCATCACAAATACATCATTGTCTTCTGTATCACATGTGAAAGACAGTAAGAAATCTGAGAGTCCCAGATAATGGCACCTGAAGAGAGAAGGAAAGCAGGCTTTTATATTGGTGATTTTTTTCCAGATTGGGATGGAAGATAATTTCCTAATAAATGCCAGGCTGATATTATTTAATTTGAATGTGAATTGTCTCTAGAGTTCCCCTTTCAAAATACTTAGGTGTTAAAGAACCAAGAAAAGATGATATTTTACATTGTTTCTCTTGTCTGCTAGTTCAGACCTCGAACTTAGCTCTCCCAGGCTTGATCCTATTTTGCTCTAATGGGCTGCTGTCTGAGTGACTTTCCAGGAATGCTGAGAAAATAAACACAGAGATTTTGCAATAGATATATCAGAAGTGAATTAGAAAATAGTTGTCGACAGCGAGCAATCTGTCTATTAAATATTTACCAGAGCAGCTTCAGGGAGTTTACGTGAGATCAGACGTTGCTTGTCTTAATCACCTGTTAAATCCTTCGTGCAGTTGTTGATACCCAGGACACCAAACTGGTATCTGTTTTAAATGTTTGCATCAGATGCCAGGCCAAATAGCAAACAATTTCCAAAGATTATATCCATCTTAGTTGCAGTTTGGATTGGCAATCTGACTGTTTTTAAGAACAGAATCTTTGAGCCCCTGGAATGCATTCCCAAAAGAAAACCTCACAACAGAGATATTTCAAATGAAACTTGAAAAGAGATCCGACAAAGACCAAAGAGAACAACAATCCTCCCCCGACTGTGCAGTGCATAAATAATGACTCCACTGGTTTATTTCTGTTTCTGTCTTCCAGAGCTTAATAACTGTTGTTCTTATGCCCCTGCAGCTGTACATTGTGCCTATTCTTTTCTTTCTTTTCTGTGCGTGTGATGCTTAGAACAGGAAGGATGGATGTGGTACTTAATGGCAGGTATAATGTTCCAGTTGTTACGGAATCAGATGTCACTTCAACATTTTTCCATCTCACTTGATGCCTTTGTGTCCGCTGCCTTCCTAAACCCAAGGGGCAAAGCTTACTTCATTAACGTAAAAGGAATTTCAGCTGTATAATTAGCAGGTGTTATGTTGGCCTGGTAACCACTGAAGTACTAAAATAAGAATCACTAGAAAATTGATTTACTCAAATGTATAATGGTTACAAGGATCACTTTTCTTACCTGTCAATTGCAATCTGCTCCAGTGGCAAAAACAAAGTTTTCTGGCAGGAGAGTGCAACCATCACTGTTATTCCCCACTGGGTGACATTGCAAGAATTTATTGAAAAGAACATCTAGAAATAAGAGCCTGCCCTTGGTTGGCTTTTCATGTAACTCCAGTATGTGTATGCAAAACAAAAATATAATTATTCCAATTCTACAGAACACATTTATGCTTTGCTATTTTAGCCACCTGTTGACAGCTATATCCCTTGGTTATTTGCTTCATAACAATTTGGCAATTGGAATTGGATAGTGCTCAGCACGCCAAGGCTATTTAGATCAACTCCGGTGTATTTATTTAGAAGTCCTTCATTGGTGCCAGCATGAGATTGTCATTTATTTTATGTATGCATCAAAGACCATATGTGAAAAAGGTGATATTCCTACCCAGTTTTATCAGTTCAGCATGAAGAAAGTAAATGCTGTAGGCAAAGTACACAGCTAGCATATTGCTCTTGGTAGATATCTACTATGCTCATTCTCTTTAAATTGAAGTTTGTTCTGTTCTTCGATCATTTTATCACATGATATCAGTGCTCAGGCAAATAGAGGCACCCGAAGATAGACAAGTCAGTGCTGCCTGTCACAAATAGTTGTCAGTTAGTGGAGTTCGAGTGTCACACTGCTGATGTGCACAGATTAGCAAAGACTGCAGGTGATGCTGAACACAAGCCAAATGGCATCTATGGCAATAAAGGAAAGCTTGACAAGTCTGCCCTGTCATTGTGCTGGTTACACAGGACTCATCTCTTGGATCTTTCAAGGGCTGACTGATTCAGTCGTGTTGTTCATGGGGTTTAATGTTCATAATGATCTGTGCTGTCTTCGCTCAGGAGAAGAGAAGATCAGATTAAAATGAACTCAGATAAAATTAAGCAAGGTTGGAATCCAAACTGGATTGCACTAGCCTATAGTGTGAATGATGTGATGAAATAAAGTGCAGTCTTGGTTTTAGTTTGCAGAGAAATAAAGGATGGATTGCCTTGAAATAAGGTGCAAGAGTGGATTTATATACCTACCACTGAAAAGAGTCTCAAGTACCGTTGCTCAACTATTTACACTTTGGTAAAATGCCATTCCATCCCTCTGTGACCAAGGTAAGTAAATTCCTAATTATTACCTCACTATAGAGAACCTCATGGAAGCAAACGGATTAATGTACACACGTGAGGGAGTACATTAAGTTGTTCATAATTAGTTTCATGTGTTTGCATTATCAACATTTGCAAGGGGGAAAAAAAAACTTACAGTTTTAGAGGAAAATTCCATGTGGATGTTATTTGGTACAGTAGGTGGCATTTAGATAAGCACCCCACAGTAGCCACTGCCCTTTTGGCAAAGGACAGAGGAAGCTGTGAAGAATTGGAAGATTTCTGTTGATCTGCCAGCTGACTGGGTTCCAACTTGACAGTGTGCACTAACTACTCTGCCATCAAAGTTTTTCTCTTCAGTCCCCAAGGTTTCACAGCACTGAAGTATGCTTGGGAGCTTGTCTATATTGCTTGTAGTTTCTGAAAGAGAAAATGCTGTCGTTTCTAGCTGCTCAGAGACTAAGCAAAGCAGGGAGGAAGGTTTCTTCATAGAACTATTATGCCTGGCAGCAGAGTTGTGTTTAGGATTGAAAGAAGAGCACATGATCTGCAGAACACAAATCCCTTCTGAGTTTAGAACTGGAGAATGATAAACTCATTTTAAGAGCTATTTGTTATATTAGTCTGCAGAAATGAGGAAGCAAAGGTTGCCTGACTGTGATGTGAGAAGAGCCTCTCCTGGCTCAAAGGCTCTTACTGGATTTGGACCCCAGCCTTGCAGAATGGATTTGGCCTAAGTCCCTGCATCTCAGACAAGTGAGATCTACTTTAGTTTAGGGCATGGATGTCCAGCCTTTTCGCTTGCCTGGGCCCCAATGAATGAAAAGCAATTGTCTCAGGCCACATGTAGAATAAACAGTATAGTTAATGTACAAGAACTACTCCAGAAGTAATGCCTCCTATTTTATTTTGTTGGCCCACAGTATCAGAGGCAGATGCCGGTGGCACGGCAGTAGAAGTTGAACCTTCCTGCCAATAACAAGCAATGGCAACAGCGGCAATGGAACACCTTCACTGGTGCAGATTTTTATGAGCATGGCATGCAGGCTCTTGTTCATGACTGGTGAAAATGCATTGTTAATGGTGGTGACTATGTTGAAAAATAGAGTTTTGTAGCTGAGAATCTGCTTTATCAAAAAGTGTTATTGTGCTCTTTGTATCTGTTTTAGTTTCCATGGAAATAAATAGCAGACATTACTTTCAGAGCAACTTAGGTATGTAAGTAAAAAAAACTTTCTTTTTTTAAAAAAGAAGGTAATAAAAACATAAAACTAGTGAAACATTAGACCTTGTTTCTGTGAAACTAATAAATGTGTTAACTTGGTAGCTTTCTACATTATATTGTGAAATAACACAAGCCCAAGCTTAATAATTGAATAAGAAAGGTTTAACACCTGCATAATAACAAAATCAGAGTGTCTTCACAAGCACACACAAGTGTAGGTAGGTTGAAGTACTGTTACTGGTGATCCCTGTGTTTTAATCACCAAGCGGCACAAGCACATGCAATGTGCACTACACGCGGAGTTTGATTTGACCATGGGTGTGTTGTGGGTGCGAGAGGCCAAGTCAACACTGCAATGCGCCCTTCCCACAACAGTGTTCCATTGTTGCCTACTCAGCTATGCACAACTGACTCATAAAAAATATTGCTAAAAAATCACATAATTATATTAAAGATTTACAATCCTGTGGGGTTGTACTACTAGTTGTCCTGAGCTGCATGCAGCCCACAGACCACCAGTTGGACACATATGATTTAGAGCTCTTGGAGAACTCTCTCATTCCTTGGACAAAGCTTCACTTTGTACAAGGCTGAAAGATTACTTACTTAACACTCTGTGAATGAGAATAGAAACATATCATAGAAACATATCATAGCAGCTTTTCCAGTAACTTCTTAATTAATTTTGTTTTTATCAATAAGTTATATAGGGTAAGCATAATAGTAGAGTTTCTGTTACAAATCTATTACATACACATCTTTATTTAAATTTATTATCCTCTAAGTTACAAAATATATTCTACTTGCAGCCAACAAACAAAACTGCAGCTTGAGAAATATAATATGTGGAAACATTAGAAAGATTAAGATGACTTATTTATAAATAATATTTCTTACAGGAATCCTCAGATTTAGATGAGACCAGCTACAAAATAAAGGAGTCTACTTGTTAAAAAAACATACTACTGGTAGTGGGACTTGAAATACGGTGTTTAATGAATGTGGATCTTCAGGTTTTAGTTTATTGTAGCTTTGTTTAACTTGACCTTTGAAGAGAAAAAGTATTTTAATTAGATCAAACCTGCAGAATACTACTCTAAAAATGAAATGTCAATCCCCTGTGTAGTAAAGGAAGATTTTTAAATGTGAAATGTGCACCTCTTAAAAAAACAAAACAACAGAGATAGCTTAGCAACCAGCTGACCTCTCCTCTTTCCCTACTGGGGAAAATACTTTGAACTGTCTTCCCGTAGTCCTTGTGGTTATACCATTAACTTCTTCCTGGCCAGGAACTCACAAGTTGAAAATCACTTGTCCCTTTCCCCTCTCTCATGTGTTGGTTTTTTTTTCTTTCATATCCCAGATTTCCTGTAATGAAAAGTAGAAAACAGATAACTCTGCTGCAGAGATTGATCTTCCATTATGTTCACCCTGATCAATACTCAGTAATTTAGTGTAAGCAGCTTCCAGGTAAAACTGGAATGACTTTTTCCTTGTCAATTTCTTCTGATGCTCTGCAATACTTCTAGTGTTGCAATCCTTTCAGCTTTGGCTCATCTCACATCTGGATCTTAAAGCCTAACTTCTTATAAGCATCTTTTTTTTTTTTCTGTAAATCTTTCCATCTTTGTATGCACTATCTTGCAAAGAACTGCCCTCTCTGCCTAATACTTTTCATGTTGCATTTTGTATAGTTGCTCCTAGGCCATAAAGAGAGACTGGTGCTGCTGTCAGTCCTCGCCTTTTTTTGGCAAGGACATACTGAAAGTTTGTGGAGACCAAACAGTGGCTGTGAGGTGGTGAGTGCTGAGCAGTGGCGACAGCAACAGTGGGTCACCTCCGCTGATGCAGATTTTTACAAGCATAGCAAGCAGGCTCTTGTTCATGCCTGGTGAAAATGAATAGCTAATGGTAGTGACTATGTTGAAAAACAGAACTTTGTAGCTGAGAATTTGCTCTATCAACTAGTGTTACTGTGCTTTTTGTATCTGTTCTAGTTTCCACATAATAAATAGCATTACCTTCAGTGACCTACATAAATACTGAGAAATGAAGTTCTGTTGAAGTAGATAAAGTAATATAACTAGTCATTAGACGTTTTACTTTGTGCTGCCCTGTAAATTAGTGCAAACAAACAAACATATAATTGCCTTGAGTGATGGGAAAGCAAGATGGTGACACATATAGGACTCTAATAATCCAACAGCACTGCACTTGTGGTGCACTTACTGCAATCAACCTTTTTTGCTGTTTTTTTTCCCCCCTTTTTCTTGTCAAATATCTATAGAAGAAAGGCAAATCTCTTGTTCTATGTGCACTTGTTCATGCACAGGAAAAATACCTTAAATTTCAATACCTTTCTCATCTGGATGTACATAGTACAAAGAGAATGCAACTCAGATCAGTTGAGAAGTGTTAAGAACTAGGCTGCAGCATCATCCTTAATGATGAGAAATCATTTCTATATAAGGCTGTTTTATGTCAGTGCATAAACTCAATGCCTGAAATGTATGGAAGACATCCAGAAACTCCAATTTTGTTTCCTTGCTATTTAAATGTAAAGGAATAATTTATTCAACATTATCCCTTGTATCAGAAAGCTACAACACTAGAAACAGAGTTTTTGAGTACAATCTGTCTTACTGTTTTTTCTGGTAGTACACTCTGATTTAAATGTTTGCTGCTGATCTGAAGTTTGATTCCGAAAGCATTTTGCATCTTCATATTAGAAATGAATGAAAATACTGTTTACAGCACAAACCTTTGAGTTGACTTCCCAGTGCCAAAGTACTAATAGAACAAAGCATCGCTATTTCCTTGGTTTTGAATTTTCAATGCTTATTTCACATAGAAAATTCTTATAATACAAATTGCTTTTATTTTAACATACATTTCTGAGGTAAAACCCTCATCCAAAATGAAACATCCAAAATGAAACTCAGAGAAAACAATTCTGTGAAGTCACTCTGGTCTTTGTGAGTTGTATTCATTTTGGATCCATGTGACATGACATAGTCTTAATTTCATTATTAAATAATCACTCTTATTCAGTATCTGGCAGTCCCAAGAGACTTCTCACAAAAGGAATCAAAGCTGTGTGATGATTAGAGAATGCTAACTGCAATAAAACAAACTCTAGGCAAGGATAGCTGTAACTTCCTTAGACATGATCAATTTATACCTTGAAAAAATGTAATGTACTTTAATACCTAAGAAATCTTCTGCTATCACAGACTTTATTGGAAATACTGTAACCGCAGCACATCCTTAGCGGAGCTGTGCAGATACATAGCTCAGATTGCTCAAGAGGAAAAAAGTGCAAAGTTTGTGTTCTGCCAGTCTTGTGATTCAGAATTTTGTTGTCTTCTTTCATACAGATGATGGGAAGGAGATTATTTTTATTTCTGGAAACTTACACTCAGTGAAAAGTGGCTTTAAACATTAAAGAAAGAATATATGAAGTATCATACAACCCCTCCACCAATTGTGAAAGCAGAGAAACTTCCCTTTTGGAGGAAACCAATCTCCTTTTAAAAGCAGCTGGAAGGGTAATAAATAAAAATGAGCTGCAATCAAACCTCTTGATATCCATTTTCTCTGTAATTAAGCTTGATGCATTTTTCTCAACCGTAGTAGGGTAAAACTGTAATTAATGTTCAACCAGCATATAAATTCAATGCTACTTGTCATTACACCACCTTGGTAATGAAGTAGGATATTGCACATCGATGATTTGGGATTTTAACTGAACTTTTCTATTGGATTTACTCTTTATAATAAAACTATGTTGTAGAAAACTCTGGTTGCCTCTGGCATAAAGTACACTTGAGGGCCAGGTTCACACCCAGCTGCAGTATTGCTTCAGTGTGTGCCTTGGAAGAGTCATTTGATCTCTGTCATTTGATTTCCTGTAAAGTGAAATGAGGAAACACTGCGCTGGAGAGTGAGGAAAGAAATGAAGATTTTTTTCTTAAATTTGGTGATGCCTAGGCAGCCCATGCCTTGCTGCTGGGACATGTCTTGCAAAGAAGTAACAACGCTGGTTCGCTTAGGTGCCTAATGAAGCAGACACAGGTTCAGAGAGATTAGAAAATAACTAAACAGATTAGCACATTGTCTCATTTTTCATGTCAATGAGATGCTTCACCTACTTCTGTAAGTTAAAACTCTAATGACATCCTAAGTAATTCTGAAAATCTGGTCTCAAAACTGTGTTTTAGGAAATAACCATAAAACATTTATGCAAACTAACATGGAAACTTAGAGAACAAGTACTTGTTCTTCTAGGGAAAGACATTTTTACGGTTGTAGCTGACAAACAGCAGTCTGCTAAAACAGCCATGGTGCAAACATCAAAGGAATAACAATTTCACTTGAATTAATACTTCTTTCTTGATAAGAAAATTTCACTTTAAGTCATTATATTAATAGGGAAACATGATTGCTGTGCAGACATGTTGCAGATTTATAAGCTCAGATGAGATTTCAGAGACACCTAAAGGTCTTCCAACACGTGGGCTTAATCTCTCTCCTACAATTGCCAGGTTATGTGTTGCCCGAGGTAACACTGCTGCACGCAATATACAGTATAGAGCAATATGCAGACAGCTATGGATGGCATTGCTGTAGGATAAGTTGTTCCTTGTAACGGCAAATAAACTAGGTAGCGTCTGCTTTTTGCAACTTGAAAGGCATGAAATGAAAACATGAATGAAATGTTTTTTTTTTTGTTGTTTCTCTTGGAAAAATGTCAAAATATAAACCCAAATGATCCTGACCCCCAGATGCCTTAGTAATCTGTTAGCAAAGTTGGATAGATCCCTGACAGCAAAATCTCACTGTCTTTGGTGCCATGAATTTTGATTGCTCAAGTTGCAACAGTTGAAAAGAGCAGAACTTTAAAAGGAGTACCTACGGAGTGGTGTTGATTTGTTTTTCTTTTTTTCCTAGAAATTGAAATCCTTGAGAGTTGGTCCTATCTCTAGTGTTTTTTGAAGACATCTGCCTCTGATGTTGTGGGACAACATAACAAAAGAGGAGGCATTACTTTTGGAGCAACCTTTGTAAAATATTAAGAGTTAGCATTTTCACTGTTGATCTGAGAAGAAGAAAAGGTGACCTCAAGCTCTTCTTTGTACTACTCTCAGTAACTGCAGTACATTACGTCTTCAGCATGGGAAAGCATCCTCTCATGCATTCTCCTCCTTAGTAATTGCAGGTTATTATTCTCCATAGCAATAGCAATAGTGCCAAAATGGAGCACAGATAAACTACCAAGTCTAACAAAGGCAAAATAACTTCTACTGTGCTCAGAGACCCATTCTAACCTCAGAAAGAAGGAAAATCCAATGTGTAAGAAATCTAGCTCTCTAGTGAGGATCATCACAAGATCAGAGATTGATGTCTCAAAGCTTGGGGTGAAAGGATTGCGAATTCTTTTCTTAAGAGCAGCTTCACACAGCCTTGTCCTCCAGCCCTCTGTAGCACCAGTGCTCACACCTGGACAAAACCCACTCACCTAATTTGGCCCTCTAACTTGAATATGTTTTAGGATCACACCCAGGTAATAACTAACTCCTATTACTGCTATTGATTAGCATATTAGAGCTAATATGGGATTATTTTTTTTTTCCTTCATGTTGTAATTTCATTAAGTGCTGCTTAGAAAATTGCATTGTGATAAATTTAGCATCCCTCCGCAAATTTACATTTCAGCTCTGTTACAGTTTATTTTGCTACCGAAAAAGTAGCAGCAATTGGTGAAAAAAAAATATGATTTGTGGAACTATTAAAGAATACATTAAGAAAAATCATTACCATGATGGAGAAATGTGTTATTTTCAACTGCATTACTACATAGCTTGTGGTACTATGCAAAGTGGCAATAAAACACAATCAGTCTTGGCCAAATGCTTCTAACATGAAAGCATATCTCTGAAAGCAGACAAGAGGCTGACCCAAAGTCAGCTCCAGTAAAGAGAAACCTTCACTTCAGCAGATATAATCCTTATTCAAAATACGTATTTCTGCTAATATTTTATCATCGTTGAAATGTATTACCACTCATCTCAGTGACTCCAGGATTTTTCTGTTTTATAATACAAACTGACATGTGTTCAGGGAAGGTTTTAGTAGGTTTTCACATAATTATAATCATTTATCTCATTTAAAATCTTAATTGGTTAGTATCCAATTATATCTTCTCTTGTCATTTGCAAAATTAATATTAACTATAGATTAAGCATATTACCCAGCATTATATTTCCTGTGTAATAGTAATAAGACTTTAGTCTCAATTCTGTCATCTCACAATTGAGTTTCTCTATAAGGTACATCAGCAGCAGAATACAGTCTGAAGACTCTCATTTTCAATCCTCTGCATCATAAATGGAGCTTATTTATCCAGTATCTAAAGACAGAACTCCTAAACCCTCAAGACTGTATGAGGAATGAGTATTTCTCTCTTTACATACATACAACATCTTCCAAAAGTTTGTCTCTAACCTGAGAAATCCAGAAGCCTAGTACTTTTTCACAGGTGTTTAAGAACTGATTTTTTTTTGACATAACTGTTTTCCCTGGTTTTGACATAAAGATGTTAAACCATTTCAGGGCAGAAGATCCTGATTACAGTTAGCAGTCTCAAAAGAGACCTAGATTTCCGAAGAATAATCAGTAGTTTGTATTTACAACAATACCGTATTGCTAATGCAAGGAATGATAATGCAGTTACATTACTCACCCCTACAGAGCAGAGACAATTTATCATCCAAAGCACAGTGTGTGCAGCTTGTAATCTGTGATATGACATGTTGGTGATTCTGCCATGTACAAAAAGAAACCAACAAAACACCTCGAAGTTTGATCATACATTTGTAAGACAACAGGTCACTTCAAACAAAAGCTATTACAGTTTTTGAGTAGGAAATGATAAAGACTATAGTTACAGAACAGAACGAGAGATTTCTCCCCACACTTGTTTCACTAGGACTAATTTGGTGGAAGACTGAAATAGTGCGTGGAAGTGCAGGATAAAAAAATGCCTAAGATCAGTTGTAAAAAGTTAAAATAGAGTCATGCCTTCCCTTCATTTTATGCTTAACACACTCCTGAAATTCTACTAAGAGTAAAGACACTATTAAGATGAGCTTCCTTAGGTCTGACAGGAATCAGTTAAGGCAGGCATGCCTAACTCGTGGCACACAGCCTGTACATGGTCCAGCCCAGCCCAACCTGCAGCCGCCCCCCACCCTGTGCCATCATGACAGTGGCTCTGCCTTGCCAAGCAGCCCAGCCTGGCCCTGAGTACACACCCATTGCTCAAGACCAACTGAATATTGGCATGCGATTGGCACAGTATGGGCTGAAAACCAAGACATGGGGAGGGCAGCGCAGTGCTAACTCAAGTTATGACAAATAGTTGTGTGCATTTCAAAAGGAATAAAGGAATTTGAGAATAAGTTTCAAGATTGCTGAAAAGATTGCCAATTTGTGTTTGAGACTTCATTTTCAGTCGATGTAAATATATTACCTGCACATATTCAGATGGAAAGTATGGAGTTACAATCAGATATTCAGCTCAAAAATATGATAATGTCTCTTTACCAGACATTCATAAGACCCATGTTACCAAATAGAAATATCCCTCTCATCACAATCACTCCTTATTCATGTCATCGCTTTTTGGCATTATGTACATTTTTGAACAACTATTTTCAAGGATGAAGAAAGGAACAGTAAAATTTTGTTGAATATCTCTGATGAACACTTCGAGGGCTCACTAAGAATTGCAACCACTGTCACTGAACCAGACTGATGCACTGATTTAACAAAAACAAGGTCAAATAACCCACTGGTTTTACGTTTCTGGTGTTCTATTTATGTTTTAATAAAAGACATATATTAAAAAAAAGAAGTTTTGTCGCTTACATGCATTAACTATATTATATATTTTATATTCAGGCCCAGACAATTCTTCTACACTCAGTGCAGCCCAAGCAAGCCAAAAGGTTGGGCATCTGTGCACTAAACGTTAGCGACTAGCTAAGCCATGCCCCTAAGTGTCACACGAGCACAACTTTTGACAACCTGCATGTAGAACCGGCGTGCTTATGGCAGCACCAGCTCTGTTTTGGGCAAGAAGAAGACTGTCAGTAGAAGAGTCATTTTTAAAACGTTATTTCTTTTATTTAATTAAAAAACAAGTGTCAGCTCTGCTAGAGAGGTCAGGTGGGTGGACTCTTGCAGGGCAGGGAAGCATCCTGGGCACTGCTGCCACTCCACTTGTTCGGGTGCTGGACTGCTCCAGAGGAGCGCTTCCTGCCCCGGCTGGCAGCGGAGCAGCTGCAACTGGAACTGCCGTTGCAGCTATGGGCACTGGGACCTGCTGATTCCTGCGCTGGCTCCTCCCAGGGCTGCTCCTCTTCCCCAGGGCTGGGTGCAGTGGGGGGCTCACCAGCACCCCCATGAATGACCACGGTGTTTTTTCCAAGGAGCTGCTCCACATCTGGACCTGTGGATCTGCCAGAGGGTGAGACACTGGGGGTGAGTGAGTGTCTCCTGTGGGGAGGCAGTTGTGGGGCTGTCCTTCTGCCCCCAGGCAGTGCCCTTATCTTCAAGTCCCAGTACCCTCCAGGCCTTTCATTCGCACCAGCTGGCGATGTCAGTGAGCCAGTCGGTGAGCGGTGCAGCGATGAGCCACATACTGGGTTCCATGCACTGGACCATGGCGTTCCTGTCCAGCTTCAGTCAACACAGGCAGCACAGGAAGAGGGTCTCTATCAATTTGACTTGCCAGCAGTGTATCCCATGGATGGCATACAGCCTGTGAGTTCTGGCAAGCACATGTGTGGCAAAAAAACTTTTGGTTTGGTAGATAAGATACTCTTCCTTTCTCTCTTCTGTATGCACTTACATGCCCTGTATTCTATCATACATAATTCTTCTGAATAGAGACTTCATTCTGAGGTTGCTTTTTGTTTGTTTGTTTCTGCTTTAGAGCTCATGGTTACTGTCAGCATTTAGCTGCAGAGAGTTACAGTGGTAGAAAACTGAAGGTTTGGCTCCTGTTGTTATCATAGAAGAATCCTGTGCTTAATTCTTTTACTGCATATGTATCTTGTGCTGATTTGGTAGGATAATGTAAAGGGTCTTATGCAATTGAATCTTCCTGATTTGTTTTAGAGAAACATGGAAAATGCTGATATTTTTTTCATTAAAATCACTGTTGTGTGGCTGCAGTGTGAATTGTTTCCTAGTGATGACATCACAGAGTTAACAATACTCATCTCTTGTAAATACTTTTATTGCAGTGCTCTGTGTAGCACCATCAGGTCCTCGGGATTCCCTGTGCTGCCTGTTTTAGAGCACAGCTCTAAAATGACTTTAATATAAAACAGTTTACTACTGAGAGGTGACCTGGGACCTGTCCCTGTCTGAGTGTCCTCTGGCTGCTGGAAAAAAATATTTTATAGTATGTCAGAGATAGGGAGCTAAACTGTGGGTTCTGTGGACTGCTCATTCTGTACCACTGGGTGTGAAAATCCCCTATTCTGCTGAGGGATTGCTGAAGCCAGCACAGGAGTGCTTTTCTCTTGCTGTGGAAGAGCTGCCCTCAGACTTTGAAACTGTCAGAAGCCAAGTAAAAGGGGAGGAGGTGTGAGAAAGAAGTATCACGTCGGTGAAAATCTCTTGTGCAGAAAACTTAAGAATGTGATTTTTTAGTGTTTTATCTCAAGTGAATAAAAAATCCCACATCAGTTGGAATGGAAACACAGGAACCTCTTCACTGAAAAATGACAACATATTGCAATCTCCTAATCTTTAAAAAAGAAAATACCAGAAAATGCATCAAACTCAATGCTTCATGTGAGTTGCTATTCCAGTAATCAACATATTCAGCAAGTTTATGTTAACTAATATCACTTGGAGCCCAATTCTGACCATCGGTAGGCTGAGAAAGCTGCCTTCTAGACAACTAGACAACTTCTAGACAACTGAAATGTTTGCGCTGCTCTACTAATCTCTTTGGTACCAGAAGTTGATGTAGTAAACATCTTGCAAGCATGAAAATAGATTTTGGGTAAATGCTGCCCTGTGTCCTGAATCAATTATGTCAATACATTTGATACATTTACAAAGCAAGTGGTGCACCACATGATTGCTTACCACCTACCAGCTCATTTCCAGACAGTCCTTGACCGGTGGCTGCCCCACTGGCCAACTCCCCTCAGTTTTATATCTGTTTCACTTGATGTGATATGGCATGGAATAGCCCTTTGGCCAGTTTAGGTCAGCTGTCCTGGTTCTGTGCCTCCTCAGCCCCTCACTGGCAGGACATTATGAGAAGCTGAAAAACTGAAATGTCCTTGTCTCTGTGCAGCACTCCTCAGCACAACTAAAGCATAAATGCATTATCAACATTGGTTTTCTCCTAAAGCCAGAGCATAGCATCATACCAAACATTATGAAGAAAATCAACTCTGTCCCATTTGAAACCGTAATGCCCTGTTAGCATCAAGGACGCATTTGTCTTTTTAGTAATGTGACTTTCAGTCTGTGATTCATCAGAGGGATTTATCTCTCTAATAAATGCATACACTCTATCTAAACTTCTAATGTTTCCTGATTAAAATAAAGCTGTTTATCTCTTAGCTTCAATGATTGCATGTAAACAGGGATTATTTGCCCAGGAATCTCCCTGCTGCCCATTTACTATGTGCTCAGTCTGTCCTTGTGAATCATCACAGTGCAAGGCATGCCTCTGCCTAACCATGAGCAGCTCATTCGGAAATAACAGAACAGTCTGTTCTACTGTGTTTTCACATATAGAAACACATTTTGTTATTAATTACTATGTGGTACAAAACCAGAACTTGTAAGGAGATGAAGGAACAAGATTGAACAATTCCAGTGTGAACAATTTCTTTTCACTCTCCTTCCTCCTAAGGGCAGCAGAACTACACTCGCATTTGTATTTGCAAACAAACTGCTGATTAAGTATAAGTGCTGGTAAAATAATGGCTCCTTTGGGAAACAGACATCAACTGTGAGAGGACAGAAACTATCCTGCAAATCCATATCATGCTGAATCAGCACTGAGTGGCTTCCTGTGTGAGACAAGCAACCTACAGAGGCAATGCAAGGAGGCTCAGGGTGTATAACGTGACACTAAGCAGGATCATGTTATATTTTACACACGATTTGCAGGTTATGTGCATATGAACATATAAATACTTTTGCTCAGCAAGCTTCAGACAAATGAATTGAAGCAAACTGCCTTTGGGGCTATTAAACAAGTCATATGAGTTTCATAGAAAGTGTATGTGAAAAAGTATTCTTTCCTCAGCATCTGTGACTGATCTGTATCAGAGGGAAGATAGAAGGGATGGCCTGACCCAGTCCTGGATGCCCCAAGTCGTGTGTCAGTCATGCATTCCGGTTTGGTGTTTCCTTCTTACTTTTACCTTGCATTTACATTTCCTACATTTTCTGCATTTCCTACAATTACATTTTCCAGTTTAATATTTTTTTCTCTGCTGAGTAGAGAAACTTCAGGTTTTCCTCCTGTGGTGATGACCCAGGATGTTGTTTAATATCTTGAATTTTCCTTGGATAGGGAAGAAAGATATGCGGAAAAGTGCAAGAAGTCTGTTCATCTGCATACACAGGGTGACCTGAGCCTGTCTTCTTCTACTGTTTGTTAATTACTTTTGCATGGTACAGTGTTCCCCATGCCGGGATTTGTCACCATAAAAACCTGTTGTGTTGGCTACATTATGTTTCTTGTAGAAGAAACTGTTCTGTTCTTTTAATTTTAAGTGACTCGGGCTGTCCAAGATTAATTTATTCCAGTTAATTACATTGCAGATGTACACTCCCAAGACTAGGCTTAAATTGGTTAAGAACATGAAATTTTATACTGGCTAAACCTTAAACTGTTGCAGTTAGGAACAGATGTAAATGCAAGATAATATTGCCATTAATGCAGCATGTGATTACACATTCAACTGACTGAAGTTGCGTAGCATCTTTATCAGGATTGTCCTCATTATGCAGATTGAAATCACCGAGGTCAGTTTAAATTCATAATTCTTCTTCTTTTCAATTCTAAACTTAATCCCTTTTGACAAAATTGCTGCTCTCTGTTGCATTAAAAAGACTCAAAAAAAAAAAGAAAAACCCAAGCAGGTCATTGGCATTTGAGAGCAGAGGCTACAGGCAGGATAACAACGTGTCCCACCAGCACAGGCAGGGCACAGACATGATGAGACACCAGCGCGCCTGGCACAGGAGGACTCTGACCAACTCTCTACAGTACTAAAAACCAATACCTATTTTTATAGCTGTGTTGTGAATTAGGATGGCTTTGTTAGCAGTTACTCTAATAAAGTTTGGAGCACTGCATTGTTTTTTCCTTTTGCTTTAATAATATTTTTTCCTGATTTTTTTTCCCCTTTTCTATGCTGAAGATGCACTCTCTCTCTCCTCTTTTTCTCCCACTCTTTATCCTCTTTCTTGCTCTCTTTTCTTTGCATGTTAGTTCCCTTCTTACGTTCTTTGTTTTGGGTTTTTTTTTGCTACTGATGCTTCATTTTTCCAGACCATCACCTGTTTGCTTTGCTGTTCACCTGCGCATCTACCGTATTTCTTGTCATGTTTGTTCTCCTGGCTCATCAGCTCAGTGTACAGTCTGATTCTGTGCAAGCCCCTGGTGTGATCCTATGCTGAGTTGCAGCAGAGTAGGCTGGGAAGTTACAGTAGGGCAAATCCAAACCAGGGCTTTGGGCAGTCTGAGGCATCTTTCTCCAGCAAGTGGAGAGAGAGAGCAAAGCTCTGCTTCTGCTTCTTTGTGTTCTCTGTTCTAAAGATGGGCTTTCCTTCTACCTGATGCTGAGGAAAAGCACAAGAGGGCTACCTCAATCAAGTTACATTCTTCTTCCTTTGCAAACCCCTTCTTACAGATGTTATCAATCTGTTCAGGTGCTGTACATCCTCAGGAAAGATATGAGCAAAAAGTTATGAAGGTCTGCCTAAATAATTCATAGACACTGTGCAAATTTCTTACTTAATAAATTGTCAGTGAAGAAGTAGACTTGCTTTCTAAACTTGAAATGACTTTTTTTATTTCACTGAGCCTGAATATTACATTTTGTAAATTGGAGAGAAGAGGCAAGATTTCTTAGCCATGTCAAAGACATTGAGATGTTAGGCTTTTGGTCTGATATTTTCAATTGCAAAATGGAAATGATAAACCAGCTGCTTAGTGCACTGCAGTATGTGAGGAGATAAAAACATACAGGGTCTAATTGTAAATCTGTATGATGAGATCGTGGGCTGGCAGCCTGTTCACAAATGCTCTGTACATGTGCTTAAGTACTAAGCCCTTTTAAGTAAAACTCATTTCTTCTGGAGATTAGATAAGGAATTGCAGAATATTTAGGTACACAGTTTCAGATATTAAGCTCAGCAAACTCAGTGGTTCTCGGAACAAACAAACTTCCCTTTGCCTGAATGTATGAAGAACAAATTACAATACGTAGCTATGTTATTCTGCCTTAATCTTATGTCATTTAACTTGTATTTTTTTGAATAAGTAATTTCATTTTCTGTGACACAGCCTCATCTACTATAGCTCTTGAAACTGTCTGTGTCCTTCAAAGAGACTTAATTCATTTGAGTTGATGATTTTGTTGATTCAGTCATGATCTAGGATCAACAATGGTAAGTTTCTAACATTAACTTCTCTGGAAGAGGAGGATTCACTCTCACATCTTTGTTCAGCAGCATAGAAATGAATTGTGCCTGTCTGTGGATTCATGTTTTCTTTCTACAAATGGTGGATATTTCTGTATCATTTATTCCTGAATATCATCTCCAGCTATAGGGCTGCTCTTAGCTTGTATAGACGGCTCTGACACTTCCCAAAGTGTGGCTGTGGCTCAGGCAGATAGATTGTCCTGAGCTGGTAAAAGCTTTGCTTTTGAGGCTGGAATGTTTTATCTATGTTTGATTTGCTTTTTGTCTTTTTCCAATTGAAAATAATAAGGATGATTAGGGACAAGCTACCTTGAAGGTAGGTCTACCAGCAGTAAAAATGGAGCCAGCACTTACAACCCCATGTTGCTTTCTGACGTACGGAAATATGCAAGAGAGCACAAAGAGGATGTTTAAAGCAGACAGTTTAATGTGTGAATGTTAGGAACTTCCTCACAAAATGTTTGTGCTCTGACATTGCATACCTAATTGGCAAGGTATTTAAGCACTTGTCTAACCATGTGTGTGGTGCTGAATGCATGCACTTAAAGCAGTTTTCCCAAGTGAAAGTCTGTACTAGGATAAAATTTAGCAAAGGCAATCCAGTCTCAACAACAAAAAAAACTGATTTGTTGACATATTTGTTGCACAAATGTACATGTCAATAAAATCCATCTACAGGCAGGACCCTGCACACTTCTCAGCAGTTTTTGAAGTATTCCATTGGAACAGTTGTGCTAGTCTGAGAAACAGTTCTTCTTGTATGTGTCCCTGTCTTCAAAAGTAGGTAGAAGTCGATTTGTAAGACATTTTTTCTACTTATTTTTCTGTACTTATTGAAGAGCTTTAATTTATAAATTTTGGCACTGATTTAATACTTAGAAAGAGATGAAAGCTTATTAATAGAATTAGCTTTATTAGAAAGCTTATTTCTAATAGGTAAGAACAGAGACTTTGTGTGGAAATGTGGATAGTTTTAAGAAATAGAAATAGAAGATTTCTATTTATGACCAAACTGAGAGCATCACTCTCCTGTCATAACAAAGAATTAGATGTCTGGGGTACTAAGATGAGACATGAAGGATCCCTGGTGAAATCCCTGGTCTAAAGTACGCACTTTGAAAGGGATTGAGACATGTATGAAGTATGTTAGTAACCTAACTATAACTGCTCTCTTGGCTTTCCTCCCTTTGTTCTTCAGTGTTGGAAGTTCTCTGTTTCAACTTGTTTTTGAATAACACTCTTATGTAAACCTCAGTTTCATGAGATGAGAAAGCCACTTCTTGCTCAGCTCTGGTTGGGAGGCAAGGCACAAACATTTATCTCTGAACTCAGTTGAGAAGTATTCACACTTCTTAAATTTATTCAGTCTTCTTCCTTACATTTGAAGCCACTGCTCTCAGTGTTGCAGCATCTCTTTCTTGGAATTGCAGCAGTATATATTTGAATTGGGAAAAAATTTTGAATTAAAAGATGCAGTTTTCTCAGACAAAATCAGCTGCAGTCTTGATGTCACAGCAGCACTTATTCTAGTCTGTCTTGCCTCTCCAGCAACCTTAACACCAAATGGCGGAAAGCAGAAACAACTGAGATCTGCCTGTAACACAGTCCTCAGAGCATCTGTCTATTGAACTGCTCATAACCTTGTAATCTACCTTTGTTCCTGGTTTTGATATTAAAACAATTTGTCAGGCAGTGTGCTGTGGACCGTGAAATACTTACATTTTGAAAGCAGGCACATGGGGAGACAAGGATGGTTGCTGCTTGCCAGCCCTAACTTTTCCTTTTCTCATACAGTTGCAAGAGAAACTAGATGATGTTGCTTAGAGGGTAAAACAGATTGCCTTCTGCAATTATACTTAGATCAAATAAAGTTTTACATGGAGGACCCTGCAAAAGAGCAACTTCGTGTGAAGTCAGGACCACAAAATAAAGAAGTTCAGTAAATGTTTTTCCAAGGATTCTTTCATTACCGGTCTCCATTTTCATTTTGTATCATAGAATCATAGGGTTGGAAAAAGACCTACAAGATCATCCAGACCAACTGTTCGTCTATCACCAGTATTTCCCACTAGACCATGTCCATCAGCACAACATCTAAATGTTACTTGAACACCTCCAGGGTCGGTGACTCCACCATCTCCACGGGCAGCCCATGCCAGTGCCTGACCACTCTTTTGGAGAAGTAGTATTTCTTAATGTCCAACCTGAATCTCCCCTGGCACAACTGGAGGCCTCTAGTCCTATCACTAGTCACACAGGAGAAGAGGCCGACCCCCAGCTCACTACAGCCTCCCTTCAGGTAGTTATAGAGAGCAACTAGGTCTCCCCTGAGCCTCCTCTTCTCCAGACTGAACAATCCCAGCTCCCTCAGCTGCTCCTCATAAGGCCTGTGCTCCAGACCCCTCACCAGCTTAGTTGCCCTTCTCTGGACATGCTCCAGGGCCTCAATGTCTTTCTTGCAGTGAGGGGCCCAAAGCTGAACACAGTACTCGAGGTGTGGCCTCACCAGGGCTGAGTGCAGAGGGACAATCACCTCCCTGCTCCTGTTGCAACACTATTTCTGATACAAGCCAGGATGCCATTGGCCTTCTTGGCCACCTTGGCACACTGCTGGCTCACGTTCAGCCAAACATCAACCAATACCCTCAGGTCCATTTCTTCCACACAGTCTTCCAGCCACTCTGCCCCAAGCCTGTAGTGTTGCCTGGGGTTGCTGTGGCCAAAGTGCAAGACCCAGCACTCGGTCTTGTTGAATCTCATCCCATTGGCTTCAGCCCCGTGATCCAGCCTGTCCAGATCCCTCTCTAGGGCCTTGCTACCCCCAACCAGATTGACACTTCCTGCCAACTTGGTGTCATCTGCAAACTTACTGAAGGTGCACTCAGTGCCCTCATCCAGTATCAATCAGCAATGTGGAGAATCTGTGCATGACATCAAGGTTTGGGTCAGTTTTCTTTATTCTGTGAGACAGTCTCAAGCTCTGGGCTGTGCACCGAGCAACCCAAAAAGGAAACACTAGGGGAACCTTTGTCTAACTTCACTCTAGTGCAATCTAATAATCTCCTTTGGAAGTAACATTCTCTGTCTGGTCCTTTAATACGGTAGGTCCAGCTTGTTCCATTAGAAAATGGAAAAATAGTAGGAAATTACTTTAAAACAGAAGGAACATTCCATTGCTGGGAGAGAACTTCTGGAGCTTGCTGAGAAGTGAATATATTTGCACTGACAAAAAGGAATTAGACGAATTCCTTGATAAAAGTCTCATAAATATTTCTAAATGGCTGAGGCACAGATGCACCTTCTAATACCCCTATATAACCCTTCTGGATACAAAGGAATACAAGCAGACTGCAGAAAATAGCCATCTTCTCTTTCTCTGTATAGTTTCTGCCTAAATGGCACCAGCACTGCTGGTGTAGATTTCTAGTCAGAGACAGTAGGGAATTTACTCATTTTAATAAAGCAGAAATCTAGAAGTCCTCTCAGTAATGAAAATGCTTGATTTATTGTTTCCTCCTCAAAAGAGCATTCACAAGTCTGATCAGAAAGAGTAGCATCCATGAATAAACAAAAATTCATGCTTGATACTTGACAGTAGTTCTTATCGGTAACAAGAAAAATGAGTACTAAGGGAATTAATATCTGTGTCTGAGGCTGAAAGCAATGAATTTCCTGTCATGAGTTTGTGTATATTTATTAGTGCATTTAAAGTTGGTCAGTTCTGCTCCCTTCTCTTCTTTCTGATGAAAAAACAGCAGTATTCACAGAGCTGTTCTGCCTGTGTTATTTGTAGCATGAGTAACTTAAGATTATCTGTCTTCTTTATGCTTTTCCGCATGCTTAAACTTTGCTTGGAGAAAGGGGACTGGATGAGATGGGCCACTAATCTGATCCAGCCTGACAATTCAGGTATTTCTATCACTATAGCAGAGATCCTACTGTACTATTCATTTATCAGCTGTATGAGAACTTAACCTAAATGATTCATGGAAATGTATTGGACAGAAAATCTGATTGAATTCAACATACTTGCCTAAATCAACTTCTACTGTCTAGTAATGCTTGTAGAATATTAAACGTCTTCTGCCACTTTTTGCTTTTGATTTTTCTTTTGCATTCCCTGCCAATTTAAGCATTTGTTTTAAATATTCTTTCTTCCTCTAATTTATAATTCTCTCCAAAACTTCAGAGCTGCTAACACTCCAAATCCTTTACTTCAAACCTGTCCTCACCAAATCTTCTCATCTAACTGAGGTATCATAACTCTGACCCATGGAAGGAAATTGAGGATGTTTGGACCCACAGACAGTACTATTTTGCCTTTGGTAAAAGCAGTTAAAGATAGTGAATCATACTGCTGGAAAACTTTCCATTTGTGCTTAAGATTAAAAGAGGCTCAACTGATTAGAAGAAATGCAATTCATAGTTCTTGAAGCATGTGAGGAGGGCAGCATTCTGCACAGATAAGAAAGACTGCTGGATCACAGCAGAATGCAAACTGTTGAAGATTGCTCCAGTACAGTATGGGGCACCACGACCTACTCAGAACAGAATCATTCTAGTCCCTGCAAGAAAAATGCATGGCAAATACATTAGCTAATATTGAAATTTAAAAGAACAGACCATCATATTTTTTTCCTTTCAGGTATATTTCCTTCTACTTATGTTACCAGCTGTCTCCTCAAGCAATTCTTATTTTCCTATTTGATATTTCCCATTGATTTCTTTTCCTTCAGCCAGTCATGTTGGTTACCCATTTTTATACTTGTATGCTCATTTTCCATCTTGAGCCTATATGGCCTGAAAAAGTACTACTACTAATAAAAGTACTAATAATAAAAATGAAAAAACTTGTTTTTATTTATAATGAGAATCCAGTATTTTGCAGAATTATGGAAACAATTTCATATTGACAATGAAGGGCATCTGGCTCTAACTGTCAGCCTTGCTTCTCTCACCTTTTTCTCTGGTTTTTACCTATTCACAGTTCCTGCGGTGTCTTGAAAGTCTTGATCTTGTAAAGATTGTCTTTCTAATTAAAGGCTGGGGGAAGCTGAACCGAACATCCTTGCTGCTGAGGGATTATTCCACACTGAGGAGATGAGACCCCTGAAGATTTGATGTTAGCTGGAAAGTGTGTCCTTCTGGAGTAATACTCTTCCCTTGGTTTGGTGACAGTGTTTGTGTCCTATGTCTCATGCCTTGTAGCTGCATGCCAAATTTGATATGAAACATGTTGGGTCAGGCAGGATGGCCATATTGTACGTAAATCCTAAGTAAAATAGCAGCCCCAAAGCCCTTGGGGTATGTTTTGACAGCAGCTAAGAAGTATAGGTTTTGTAAACACGTTTTTGAAAATATTTTAAGGAATTTTTTTAAATTCACTTGAAGTGAATAAATCATCTATCTTTTTTATGCGGACAGTTGATACACAGCTATTCACTACAGGAATTATCATTATTTCTAGTAAGAAAAAGCAAATACCAAAACAAGTATATCTTCATTCATGTATTAATGTCCATGTTACCAGCTTTCATTGGTGTAGCATTTTCTGTAAAAGTCATCATAGAAATAAAATTGTTTGAATCAATAAAAATAATTTCATAAAATCCAAGGACCGGGAAATTGGATAATGTAATGGTTTTTTGCATAAGCTCAGTTTCTCACTTACAGTTTCTCACTTAGAAAGACACACAAAAATATAGAAGTTTACAGTGTACTTGTTTGTGCTGTTTGAATACATTAAAAGTAAAGTTTTTGCTGGAGAAGAGATTTCATCAAAATTTTTTAATCCTAATAATAGTGTTTTGTTATCTTAAAGAAATAAACAGATGCTGTTCTGTTTAATTCATGTCCAAGTGATACATGAGGTTGAGTGGCTAATGCCTGAAAAAAATGATGAGCGTCTCTCTTCTCCATTACATCATCTCTGGCAGTTGGCTGGCGGAGGAGGATGTCTCTTCATTGTCTTTTTTCCTTTACTTGTTAGCTACTATTCACCATTCATAAATAAGAAATGAAGAACAGCTTTTATTGCAACTGCTTTTGATGTAAGTTATAGGAAATCCCTGAAAGTGTATATTTTTCTCTCTCTTCATGGCTCAACACTAATGGCAAAGTCATTGGCACACTCAAAACTGCCAAAGCAAAGCTAGGAGATGAGATATGTACTTAGGCCATATGTTTGTTATTTTTTCTTTTACTAAGATGGCAACGAGTTCATAAATCCTTAACTATCCCTGCAGAATCTTGCTTGAAATGACAAGTGAGACTCTCTCTGCCGGTGTATCCTACTTTTGAAACAAACTTCCTTCTTTTTTTTTTTTTTTCTGAAGGTAAAAGATGCAAGTTTATGTGGTAGGAATCAAAATTGCTACAACAGAAGCTGTGCTCCAGTGCTCATTCTTCACCAAAAATCAGCATGAAGTGGAAATGTGTCACTTATCTGTTGCTTCGCATATTCTAATACAACCATGCTTGAAGTATATTAATGTAAGCTTTATCATTCAAAGATCTCTCTAAAAAAAATGGTGATGGATTGAAAGGGTAGTTCGTTATAGAGGAACACCGACAATGCAAAGATGAAAAGTCTCACCTTGAAATTGTGGATGCATCATCTCAAAGTGTACCTGTTTAAATATATACTCTGTTACATCAGTGAACGCTTAAAGAAGAGTGTTGTGTTTCATCTTTTCCCCTCCTTTGAAGTTTAAAGCAACACACTCTCCATCTGATGTACAACCTGAATAAATTTAGCTGAGAGAGCCATTTTACTGCTTGTTTTTCCAGTGACTGCATTCAGACTGATTTTAGGATGGAACAGCTCTCCTGAAGTGCTCTCCAAACTATGTGTGAGCTATAGAGTGCTTGTCTGTCTAGTTACGTTGTGTTATGGCAATGATGATGCACTTACCACAAAATGGCAAGTAATTTTATAGTCCTTATCAGAGCTGTGTGTAAAATGAAAGCAGTGCTGGAGAGAGGTGCTCATTTTGTCAAATGAACCATGTCACCTAAATGTTTTTATTGTATTTTAAAGTAGCTTAATTTGCTTTTTCCTATCAGAATGTTATGTTGTTTGACTCTTAGAAGACAAAGAAATGGAATGGCGGCTGGAGAGGACAGGAAAATTTGCATAGTAGTAGAACTACTGATGTGATGGTCAGGAGCCATGAAGTCATTTCAATGGCTGTTCATAATCTAAGCTTCCCAGACCTATGTGAGCGTATAAGACTGTGCCCTCCTCTAGTACCATCTTTAGAGATGTGGAGGCGTCTGCAGGCTTAAATCCATCTCCTTTTTATTTCACTGCTGGAGTGAAGAATCCATCAGAAATCTTTTCTGCACTAGGGTAACTGCTGACATTAT
This sequence comes from Aquila spilogaster, assembly GCA_024606505.1. Lineage (NCBI taxonomy): Eukaryota > Metazoa > Chordata > Aves > Accipitriformes > Accipitridae > Aquila > Aquila spilogaster. The sequence continues at coordinate 36,976,673 of JANHGO010000039.1, forward strand.
TGAGTTTTTGGGTGGTTGCTATAGAGGAAATCGTTCTCTACTGAAGTCAAGCCACAACCTATTAAATCACCTTACCACGTAAAGAAATTCCTTGTTTCAACAAGGAAGGACAAGAGTCGATTACACCTAATAAAGCATTAATATCGTCACTTAGCATAGTGTTGCACATCCTGTCTCATCCTTCTACTGAAGAGACAAGGCATTATGTACCAAAACTACTATGTGCCAGGAACATCTCTATTGAAATTTTAGGCTATAAAATGCTGGTAGTACTCTGTGTGAGAAAAAGGTTGCATTCAATTAGTGTTGCAGAACGACAGTGAACAATGAAAGAAAGATGATCTTGAAACTTACTGTACATTGCATAACTGGGGAAAGTCTGTGCCGTTTTGGGTTCTTCATTTGAGAAATGATTACAGCAAAGATAAAAATTGAGGAATATCATAGCTTACTTCAATGATGAAAATGGATTTTTTTATATCTCAAGGATGCAATCAAATTATGAAACAGTCAAATGCATCTAATAAAAACATAGGGTATAAATTAAGTGAATAGGAAAATTCCTTGGTAAGTATACAGCCACAGAATTCTATCCTTAGGAAATAGGTAGAACCTCAGTCAGACACATTTGAAAGTAGAATATATAAAGCACTAGCTCAATGATACAAGGGTTAAATCAGAAGGAATTTTATATGTTATGAACATAAACAGTCTGAATAATGTTCAGAAATTATGTGCTGAATTTTTTTATTTTAAAGAGTTAAATGATTTCCTGAGTTTTTTTTTTTTTTTTAAATTCAGAATATCTTAGGGGCAAAATGAAGAAGGCAATGATTTCTACTTCCAATTTTAACTTCTGCAATTTAACTCACTTTCGTACTAGAATTTGCCTGTTTTATTTCCTTTTCTAGTGGAAAAAAATTATTTCAGGGTGAATTGGAGCATTTCTTTTTCTTTGCAATGCTTTACTCAGTATGTTTTACTTGAACAGAAAGATTTCAGGAGAGAAGGGAGGTGTTATTTGACTGCTTTGTTTCATGTGGTAGAAGCTGATTTTGTGGTTTCCTTAATGGAGAAAAAACTGTTCTACATAATCCCCAAATACTCATTATTTTTAGTGAATGAATGAAATACAGTTCTAGTTCAGACCATCTGTTTATAGCACTAATATCTGTTTTAGTTGTATAGTATTTTCCTTTTATTTCAACGTTACTCCGTGTTTTCTGTTCAGCTCTCCTCCAGTAGTGTTCCCTGTCTTTCTTTCTATAATTACAGTACCACATTTCCAAAAGCTTAGAAAAAAAAATATTGTCAGTTGCTTTTGCCATCTTATTGCTCTGAGGCAGCTGGAGTATTTATCTTCTCCCCTCACGGAACATACCTTTGCTTTGATTCTTACACACTCTAATCATGAGAATCTGGTGGCTCCCTGTGAGCATCTGGTGACATTAGGCCTTGGCTGTCTGACCAGTATATTTCTCTCCAAAGCAGTGTCTCTTCTTGCATCTGGCTACATTTCAATTACAGCACTTCCTGAAAAATTATCGTTTCACAAAATGAGTGTTGAAACCATCTTCTGTTTGTCAAAAGCTTTCTGTGCTTCACTTTACCTTTAATTAGACTGGAAAAGAAGGAGGGAGAAATAAAAAGTGGACAAAGCTGGCCAAAATCAACAGCACAAAGTCTGTTTTTTGGGGTTTGTTTTTTTTTTTTGTTTTAAAATTATGCTTTTGGTGACTCTTCTCCTTTCCAGGAAGAAAGGAAGTAAAAGGCAAATAAAATCCATGGAAAATTGTTTTGGGAAGATGTTTTCTCTGAAGTGGGATGACTTTGGGGAAGGAGTAACAATTCCAAATTCCTCTGTGAACTGCTAGATACTCTTATTTTTGCTGACGTGTGTCCGTTTGCAGTGACTGACCCAGAGACTGACAGCTCCTTATTTCAAGCCTGAAGGCATTCTCTCTGAGTCCTCAGCCGCAGCGGCTTTCTGCTAGGGAGGTTTGGTAGAGGAGTTATTTTATTGTTTACTGTACCAGCTAGCATCATGGAAGTGACATTTCGTTATTTATGGAAGACATCCAGAACTGGGGGGAATAGTCAACAGTGCCACCACCTACAGCTCCCTGCAAGGGTCACTGATGGGGAGTAAAGCTGCTGCCCGTCATTTCGCAAGCAAGATCTATTGTTGCCTGCTATAAAGAGGAAGAAGATTATAGTGACAAATGATAATTCTGTTGACTCCCTGGTAAGAAGCTGGAAGCTTTATTGCTCCACAATCAAACAAACAGCTTCCATTGTATCTAATTAATAGGTTCAGCTCCAAGTCAAATATAATCGCAGATAAACCCTGCTTAATATAAAAGCTCAAAGCAATTGAACTCCCCAAATTCCATCAGTTCTTTCTGTATGACATTTGCTACAGAAACTGCAAAAAAAAATAATTACATGCAAATGTCTGGTAATGTATTGGACCAGAATAGTTCATTCTGAACAGGAAGATCCAAATAAAGTTAATAACGACAACATTATTTTCACAGTTGTTTTGGTACTGTAGTCTGCTTTTACACGGAAGTTTGAATTCAAGGTGCTGCATTTTCTACTTTTATCTGCTTTGGATGCGGGCAAGAAATTCAAGCTTACAAGAACTGCATTAGTGACTTGAGCAGGTATTAAAGTTTCAGTGCAGTGTTTAGTAGAAGATTTGGGTCTATTGTTTCACTGTTTTGTTGATCCATTACCGTAATGATTATTTTTTTTTTTGCATCAATATGTTTTCAGTGTAAATGAACAATTATTTTTCATGCCTCAGGCAATTTAATTTCTCATTACCGCATTAAATACTAAAGGCTGTTTTCCTGACTCAGATTCACAACATCTGTCACCGCTTGTCTAAGAAAATTTGTCAGATTTGGAAGTCAGTGTGGTATCAGATGAGTCATCATCAAACTAAAATTTAGAATGGGGCTCTAGCATGCCTGATATTACTGATTGCGGCTCTAGCATGCCTGATATTACTGGCAAAACTGATGCAGCTCTTGCATTGTTGCTTTTTATTTTTATTTTTTCCAGAAAATTCTAAAGTTAGCATAGGTGAGGTTTATGAGAAAAAAACTATAAACCCTACATCAAGGAAAAGAAGATGTGGGAATGGATAGGAAATAAAATGAATGGATAAAGAGCAGTTAAAATGATTAAGGATCATTCTGCTGGTACCCATCACTTCAGCTCTGTTCATCGGTGACATTTGTTTATTTCAGCCAAGAATTTGGATCTAGTGGTATATTAGCTGCTGTCCTCCATTTTCTTACGAAACATGGGTGATCAGGATATCACTTCAGGATAGAAAGTCAGTTTTCAAGGAGCTGAGGTCTGATTGTACAACCTCATGTACTTCTTGAATCACCTATGGTGGGAAGGTAGGATACAGAAAAAAAAGTATGTCCTTAAAATATTTTTTGTAATAACCCGTGGCAGTTATCTAGTACTTATAGAGTACATAAGTAAAAATGAGAATTTAACATCTGTGTATCATAATAGGAGTCTGCAGAGATCTGATTTATGTCAGTGAGATGCCTGCATACTGGCTACTAACAAGTACTTTCCATTTGCTTACTACCATGCTTTATTCTTTAGCGTTTAGAACATAATACATTTTCAAACACACAAAGGATCCAAGATCCCAGGTGCAGTGCTTTCTTTTATGATCAGCAATGAGAAGTGAAGGGGGATGGAGGTTGTTTGCTTTTAGCAGAGTTGGAATGAGCATCTCCACTGCTGGCATTGAATTTGGTGATTTCCCAAATGCCTTTTCAGGAAGTAACTGAGGTGATAAGATATAATTTCTCATGAATCAATTGGCTAGGCAGCACCAACTGCTAAGCAAAACCAGATTCTTACTGTTGGATGATTTTCAGTGGAGTCCTCCAGTGTACAGACAGTGCAAATCCAAGCAATGAATCCACCCATCAAACCATGACTTCGTCCCGCTCTTCTCCTTTTTCCATTTTTGTGCCAGTATACTGTCACTTGTATGTCAGTCCTTTTCCAGTTTGTTTTGTGTGTCTGCTTCTTAAGATTTTCCATTTCAAAGGCTGTCAAGTTTCCTTACGGCCTCATATTTGCATGCCCTGCTTGTCACTGCAATGAATGTGAATGTCTGCAAAATAAGAGAGAATCGCAGAGAAACTGTGTCTGATACTTCTTTGGGTATTACTTTCTTTCAAGAGAAGAAATTAAATTCATTTAGTTCATTTCTGGAACAGCAGATGCCAGCCATTCCTGCTACCATCAATCCCTCAATAGAGATCATTAACAAAAGCTTCTGTAGGCTTTGCAAATTGTTAGTGTAAGACAATGAGTCTGTGGGCATATGAGTCATTATTTCGCAGATGCTAATGTGACGATTCCTCTTCTCTTTGTTCTCTACAATTACCACTCTGTAAAATAAAAGTTAAGCCCAATGACATACTTTTAAAAAATATAGGCTGTTGGTTAAGATAAAGGATATATGAATAGAGTCAGTAGTATGCATTCCTTAGCTCCGTTTTGATAGAGCTGAAGCACCTGTCATCTTTACTTTTTGGGGTTTGCACACTTTAGATCTTTGGGTTGTGTTTTACCTGCAGAAATGGAAGACTGGGCCCTTGGTGCTTTGTATGTACAGCACATGCTGCCAAAGGAGCAGACAGAAAGTGTCAGGGGAAGGAGAAAAGAACAAAAGACATGAACCTGGGAGTAATTCCTAAATGGGAGGAACAAATAACCATCTGTGATTCTCCTTGTTTAAGCTCATAGCTGCTCTAGAAATGATGACTTAGTTGTAAAAGTATCTTTAAATGGCATGCTTTTCTTCCACGGTTCTGCTGTATTTTATTGTTAAGGAAGAGTAGGTTCTGACCTGCTCCTGGAAAAATAAGATATTCTAACCTTAGGAGGTTAAAGGAATGTTGAAAATCCCATCATGCCTGGACCCAGTGCAAAATTATTTTTGAACATAATTTAGCCTGATAAACTAGTAAAATATGTGAAAATGAATAACCTGTGGGTGGCTTTTCTTTATGCTCATTGAGCTGCTAATATGAACACATTCTGTTACCCTTTAAATTCTTCTGGAAAATGTCCTGAAAGAGTGAAGTGCCCCATTTCTTCAGCTTACAGATTGATTGCCCTGTAGGGTGAAGAATTGCTTCCTGTTGCCTGTCTCAGTATTGGTGATTGCATGATCAAATGAGCACATACCAGAGTTAAGAAAAACTGTGATTTCCGGTAACTCGTAACAGCCAGCAAGGTCTTTTGGTGTGTAGCAAAATACTGTGAGGTGCTCTTGAACCTGTTCATCCTAACCAGATTTTTGAATGTGGGTGGATCAAGTTATTTACTGACACCTACTTGCTGTTCTCTTACTTGCACTGTATAAACATTGTCTTCATAAAATCTGAGATCATTTTAGGGATGACAATATAAATTCCAAAGCCAAAATAGCAGTTTTCTTTCTGTGTTGAAAGTGCTTTAAAAAAAAAAAACAGAAACAACCCTGAATGGTACTAATATGCTGTACTTAAGGTTTTCTTGTAAGCTGAGGAGGAAGAAAGTGATTTTAGTTATAGATTCCACTCAGAAAAATTCTGAGTCTGCTTCTACAGTTTAAAATAAAACTTGTGCTCAACTCAGAACTGGGTTCTGACACACAGGAGTGTGTCTTATTCAAATTCAAGCTAAAAATTCTTGATATCTACATAAGCCTAATTTTATAGTACCACTAATCCTACTCTGTTAGTGTCACTTGAATCTTTGCTGTTGATTTAATTAGGTTGTGTTTACCACCGTATGCCTCTCTGTATCCATTGCCTCTCTAAATTCATGAACTGGAGCTGACTTCCTGTAGCTCCTTCCCTACATAAAATAAATGAATCATCTTGGGACTGAAAGGCTAGGTAATCAGTGCCCTTCTTGATTCTGTGGCCTTTGAAGGCTGCATAGAGTTAAGAGAGGAAGTCCGCACTTGAAATTCTGAAATAGCTATTTATTCACTTCTGGCCCTGAGAAGAAAAATAAAACACACAGAGACTTGTATTTTCTGGTTAGGATCAAAGATCAATATGTTTGAAGGTCTCAGAAGAGTTGCTCAGTCAAACAAACCACAACAATTTTGATCTTATTTGATCACGAAAGAAGGCAGAGTTGGGTCTTGGCATTTTTGGACCTTTCTTGTTTACTCTGAATATTCCCAACAGTGAACTTTTTGTTAGATTGTCCACAAAAATGTCAAATTGTAAGCTGAGAAAAAGAGAATATTTCCAAAATTATGTTTGGAGCTTCATGTATTTAAATATTACTTCCACTAAATATTATTTAAGATAATTTAAGGCTAGTAGTACTCATTCAGTCAGGAGCATTGCAAAGGGAATAGTATACAGTTACAATAACCAGTAAATATGGCGTTTGAAATACTAGGCACACATAAGGAACTCACTTGAGAACAATCTTCATAGATAAATAGCCATAAAATGAATAGTTCTGGCTAGTAAATAAATATGAAGACATAATGTTCCTCATGAATAGATAAAAGCTTGAACTATTTAAAAATGACTCACTGTGAACTATTAGACTGATTCCCCATAGAAATAAGTGTTCCTGTAAAGTTTGCAGCCCTATTTGTGGAGACATGTCATTTGGATCAAGTAGACAAAAAATGAAAATTGCTGGAAACGTGGGTAAGTGATAAACCTTTCTGAAATTTGCCTGTCCTTGCTTGCTGGTCACTTTCCTTCAGTTACAGAAATTTGTGATATTTCCATTATTTTTGTATGGTGCAAGCAGGTAGCCTGGAATGCAAAGGAAAGACATCCTTTCATAAACCCAAGGCATTCTCCAAGCCACCTGGATTGCTGCAAAATGAGTTATTCATATCAATACTACCACACTTCTTGGCAGCTTAATTTTCACCTTCCAGAGTAGAGATTATCTCAGTTACAGAGTGATGTCTTAAGGAGTAGTTTCAAAGGAGAAGCAGTGTAACACCACTCTACGTAACTTCCCACACAATTTCCATGGAACTGCTTGTTGAGAAGTGGGAAAGGTATGTGTCTGAAGTAACTCTGTCCCACTCCCTAGGGTTCTTTTGTTCCCGCTTCCCAACCTAAAAACTCCTGGCAACAGAAAAATATTGTCTTCCATCTTGCAAACATAAAGTGAGAAATCTCTAAATCTGCTAAAACTCCTAAGTATTTCATGCTTGCATTAGTTTCTTGAGCTTTGAATTTCAGTTGCATGGAGATATGCCATTGAAATATTGTTGTGGTAGGAAGATGGTGCCTATGAAATAAAATCCTTCTCTGTCTATAGCCCCAAGTAGGAGCTGTTTTTGATGACTCTGTTACAGTGCTCCTGCACTGACGTTATTTATGGTACTATGTTGGTGATAATCTCTTTGTTTCCTAGTAGATACAGATGACTTATGACTTTACAAATAAAAAAAGATAAAGAATGGAAAGATATATTTCCTGTCTAGCTTTCTGGGGGAATTTAGTATTGAATAGACCTGCTGGTGCTGAGTCTAATTTATTTTTCTCAGAGGCATGATATGTAGTAATACACTCTCTACTATGAAAATACATCTTACATTTTCAGTCCAACTCAGTTTTTTCTCAGTGTCACTTGGACAGTGTTTCAGAGCTGTACTTTTCTTCTGTTATGGATCTCTCCTAGTTTCGTGGGTAGGTTTATTTACAGTCAGTTTATATTCATTCATTCTTTTCCGGTGTTATCCACCAGTTTAAGTAATTTTCTTCCTGTATGACACTTACATGAGGGTATGAGGTAATGAATGGTAAGCAGTGATGACATTCGTGTCCTTGGTTTCTCTCTTAGGGGTGCTGAACAATGTGCTTGGCTGTGGAAGGACCGCACAGACCCTGTTCATCTTAAAGAGCCTCTGTGCCTTTTCCTGTTTGAGTAAATCCTTCCTTTGCCTGGATGATCAAGACTATCCACAGTATTGGACACAAGTTTATCAGAGCATCTTTTTTAATGGTACCTTGCACAAGACTGCAAATGACTTGTCGTTAGCTGCCTTTTAATACAAAATAATAGAACAGTTTAGTGGGAAGGTATCTTCAAAGGTCATTGAATCCAACTGCCTGGTCACTTCGGGACTAACAAAATGTTAAGGTTAAGGGCATTATCCAAATGCCTCCTGAACACAGACAGAAATAAGGTAGCAACCACCTCACTAGGAAGCCTGTTCCAGTGTTTGATCACCTTCATGATTAAGAAATTTTTCCTAATGCCCAGTTTGAACCACCCCTGGCAGCTGTGTGCTTTTCCCCAAACTCCAAAATGTGGTTTGCTCTCTTAGCTGTCAGGGCACACTGCTGGCTCATGCTGAGCCTTCTTGTCATCAGCACCTGAATGCAGTTAAATCCAGCTGACAACTGATCATAAGTGATGTTCCCCAGGGGTTGATACTTGAGCCTGTCCTGTAAAATATCTTTATTGATTTTTTGCGTGAGGAAATTGAGTGTACCCTTGGTAAGTTTGCGAACGATACCAAACGTCGATCTGTCTGAGGGTAAGAAGGCCCTTCAGAGGATCTGGATAGGCTGGATCGATGGACTGAGGCCAATGGGATGAAGTTCAACAAGATCAAGTGCCAGTTGCTTCACTTTGGTCTCAACAACCCCATGCAACGGTACAGGCAGAGTGGCTGGAAGACTGTGTAGAAGAAACGGACCTGGGGGTGCTGGACACAGCTCAGCTGAACATGAGCCAGCAGTGTGCTCTGACAGCTTATATCAGAACTAGTGTAACCAGCAGGAGCAGGGAGGTGATCATCACCTCTGGTGAGGCCACACCTCAAGCACTGTGTTCGGTTTTGGGTCCTTCACTGTAAGAAAGACATGGATTCCCTGGAGTGTGTGCAGGGAAGAGCAACAAAGCTGGTGAGGGGTCTGGAGCTCAGGTTTCAAGAGGAGCAGCTGAGGGAAGTGGGACTATTTAGTATAGAGAAGAGGAGGCTCAGGTGAGACCTTATCTCTCTCTACAACTATCTGAGAGGAGGCTGTAGAGAGGTGAGTGTTGGCCTCTTCTCCAGGGTGACTAGTGACAGGACGAGAGAGAATGGCCTCAAGTTGTGCCAGGGGAGATTCATGCTGGATATTAGGAAGAATTTCTTCTCAGAAAGAGTGATAATGCATTGGAATTTGTTGCCCAGGGATGTGGTGGAGTCACCATCCCTTGGAGGTGTGTAAGGAAAGGGTAGATGTAGTACTTAAGGACATGGTTTAGTGGGCAGTAGTGATGGTAGGTGGACAACTGGATTAGATGGTCTTAGTGGTGTTCTCCAACCTTAATGATTCTACGATGCTATAATTCTGTGATCTCTTCCATAGGTTTTCCAGGTGCTGAGGTTAAACTGACAGGTCTCTGGTTTCCTGGGTCCCCTTTTGTGCCCTTCTTGTAAATGAGTGTAACACTGGCAGGCTTCCAGTCAGCAGGGACCTCCAGAGACTTCCAAGACCTTTGGTAATTTTTAAAGTTGTATTTATGATATTCTGAAGCTGAAAAGACACAAAATTTGTCTAGATAAGGGAAAACACTCTAACTGGTACACGGTACTGTCCTTCCTTTCTGTTTGTCCTATGATTAATACAGTGAAGCTTGAAAAAGACTAATATTTGTTTGCTCAGATGATCTAAGGAATGGCCCCATGTAGATAAAAATCTGGACTACTATAAATATTATAAATACCAGCTGTTAAATTTTTCCTAACTTTTGTCTTAAAGCCATTAATTCCCCTACTTTGAATGTAAAACATAACAGACCATATATTGCCTGTACTAATAGCAAATATTTTTAAGCCTTTATGTAATTACATCATAAAGTTATATTTCCCCTTTATGTGAGGTGTAAAGCACAGAGAAATGTTTTGTATTTACAAATGCCAGGAAAGAAACTGTTTTGTTAAGTAGCTGAAACTGAATCCTATATGCATTTCTGGATTTTATGTGATTATTTGTGCCCATGTACAATAAAAAACCTTATCCTTCTTTCCTGACTGAATATATTCTGAGCTTGCAAGTGCTATTCAGGTTTCAAGTATGCAGCCAATTGAGCTGTCCTTACTCTTTCCACCCCAACACTTTGAAGTGTTGTTGCAGCATATCTGGAAGCATCTGGACATGAAAAATAAGTATTTCTTCACAGATGTTCTCTTAATGGCTCCTTCATTGCTCTTTTATTATTGCAGACTACTCCACTGTCCTCTGGTTAGTGGGAGATGGATGGTACTTTCTATCGCATTCTTTGGTGTCATTGCATATTTTCCTCTGGGCTGCACCAGACTGCCTGTGGCCTGCCGTGCTAGGAGCGTGCTGCCAGCATGCAGCCCTTGACCAGGTACTGAGTTACATTCTTCTTAGCAGCTGAAGTATGGTTCCGAGAAGAACGTGGTTGGCATCAATAACAGGAATACACAGCACAGTAGAAACACGTATCGTGCGAAGGTATGCCATGGCAGCTATACTATGAGGCAAAGGATATGACCAGAGTAATTTTTGTCGTGTGAAGACTGACAAAGTGTGTGCCAATGTCCCAAGAGCTGAACTCACTGATCCCTGCCCATGGTACTATTCTCCCATAAATGAGAGAGGACAGGGCAGAGGAAGCCCCAGGGAGTGAATTTTCCCCGGGGACAATGGAGGCGGCTCATCAGTACGCTGACTTAGGCATCCTGGGAGGAACCTTCCAGGACTGCTTCACGGGTGGCTTCTCAGACACCCATAAGCAGTGGGAACAGAGGAGTATACAATCCACACCATATTGGTTGTTGCTTTGACAGACGCTTATGTCCAAAAGCAGGAAGTCCTCGTGCTGGCAGATGTCTGGTCAGCTCTACAGGTATTTCAGAACTCTTTGAGGTGTGCTGGTGCCAAGGATTTATGCACCTTCCACCCAAGACTACTTTTTAATTTCTCTCTTTCTTGTTAATGTTCTCTCTTGTTAATGCTGTGTGCTTAGTGTGTTGCCTGTACTGAAGCAGCTTTTGGAACTGGGGTCAGCAGCAGAAACTCTGCTAATCTTATCCTGCCTTATACCTTTTCAGGAAGAGGAAATGTCATATTTACTTTGGGCTTCTAAGAAAGTTTTAATAAAGTAACACTTTCAGCAGTAATCTTATTCTGATATGTGCCACTGTTTGTCTTGTGGGCTGACACATGCAGTTCTGAGGCAGCTGAGTTCACCAACCAAAAATGAAGAATAAAAAATTGCTACAGCATGTCAGCTGTGGCCTTGCAATGCAGAACCAAAGTAGGAGAAAATAATTGCTTACTTTCCCTTTCTTCAAGGAAGAACAGTGATAAGTAGTATGCCTTTGCAGTCACTTAGCGTTCTTCCACCTTGGAGCTTAAGCACATCTGTGTCACCAAGAAAGGCAAAAGAGCAGGAATGGGTGATGTCATTGTTCTGCAAATGATGAGCAAGAGTACCAAGCTCCAGATGCTTCCCAGTGATGCAAACACAAGAGAAAAAGGAGAATAGGATGTAAGATGGGTTACTGAAAAAAAGTGGTGAACAGTAGATCAATCTGGGATGCTGTGCAGGTTCTGCATGACCCGAGTAGTAGACCATGCATTGAGTCTGCTCCCTGTGCAGAGCCTTGCATGCAGTGAGTCACCAGAGTAGAGTCCTTCTGGCAACACCAGCTCCTCTGCTTGCATTTGGTCAAACACATAAAATTGTTCATGCTCCCTCTGCAGCACTCTGCAGAGCATTTCTGCCGGCTGTTCAGGAGCTGAAATTATGTGTTTCTCAAGACACAGATGGCTCAAAATCTTGCAAGAGGGAGAACAGCTCTTGCACTCCTGGGCCCCTGTAATCTCATGATACCCAGGCTTTCAGAAAGAGGTTGGAAGGGGCAGAGACGCTATAATTCATCTACATGTAGTTTGAAATTACAGGCAGAGCCTGGGAATTGTTTAATTGTTTCAGATTTGCATTTTAATTTATTGCGCTTTGTGTGACACTGTACAACTCTTTGGCTGTTTAGTAAGGATATGCAGCCAGCTCAGTTCACTGCACATTAGTTTTTCTTCCCTAACTATAGCTGTGACTTTAACAAAGTTTTGTTTGGCATTTACTGTTCTCCTCTTTGTGCCTGTGTTTAGTATGTATTGTTACTCATAAAAAAATAAATTACCACTGCTGTGACAAAAGGGTTTTTTTAAGTATTGAAAAACAGTAAGAAGTCTGTGTAAGTCAGTTAGATGGCACTCCAAGAACATAAACTAGCAGTCACTGAGATTCCCAGCGAGATTTTATATCCTAAAGAAATCACCCTGCACTGATGTCATAATTATCGAGAAACAATATAACTTATAAAGATTAGTGGCTCCTTTTCACAGGATGAGGAACCTAAAACTTGCCAAATGTGGTGACTGATTTAAAGTTCTGTAACGTATGAGTACAGTGTGTTCCACAACAAAGCAGAAGCTACACAGGAAACAAAGTGCTCGCATTTGAGAGAAAACAGCCAGTGGATCACCACAACTGAGCAGGATATGAGCACAGAAGACATTTTGAATTTTCATTTTCCAGTATTGACCCTGAGTTTGTGTTGCTGATAGGGAGTACACTGAGATGGATGCTTTTATCACTGACTCGAGTTATCAAGGTAGTCCATGGGAGTCCAAAATTTAGCTCATTTATCTCTGTTTACTATTTTCTCAGACTTCATATATATCACACAGAGCACAGCAGTGCATCACCGTAATTATGAAGTTTGTAATAATTACATTAACTTTCAACGGTAGTTCTGTCTTGCCTCCAAAATAAATTTGTAGAGCTCCAGATCATACACGCTGCTCAAGCAGTGTAGGAAAGAACTGGAAGTGCTCCCATAAGGCATGTTCATAACTGTCAGGTTGGAGAAGAATGATTGATGTGTGACCTCCCCAGACCCACAGCTTTATCGAACTTTCCTAGTACTTCCCAAATTGGAATGGTGATTCTGTATTTGGGATACCACAGGGCCAGCATAGTCAAGGAGGCTTATCCTTGGTGCTTCTAAGATTTGCTGGAGACAAGCTTTGTGCCTTCGTGAATCATCAGCTGCTCAGAACAGACTGAAAAGTTCGTTCTCTCCAGGTCAACAGCTGTTTTCCTATGCATTTATATATTTCATACACCGCATCTGGCAGGTAAATATCTTTTACAATGGCGTGCAGCATCAGTGACGCATCGTTTGGCCCATGGAAATAAATAATACACAAATCAGGCAATCAGCTATGGAGTTGCAGACTCCCTCCATTATAGAGTGTAGGAGGAGTTGAATTTCCATGAAGGTTTAGCTCCTTCTGAGATAGCTTGTGTCTGACGGATGACTTGATTCTACATCTTCTCTTGTTCTCTCGTTCAAACTTTGTCTTTAAAATGTTTGAATAGATGATGACTATAGAATAGACAAGAAGCATGAATATTAAGTCCTCTAAACTGTCTGATTTTCAGATGGAAATAGTCTATCTGGAAGCAGTTACTGTTGTTTGAAAAGAAAATGAAGAATATTCACAATATATGACTGGATCAGACTAGCTTTTGAAAAAAAGCACTTATCTCATGAATATCTCTGTTGCATCTCATTCATCTAGTGAAACAGTGCTGTTATATATATCAGCCAACTCTTAGTCTTTTCTTTCCTCCAACGACTTAAATAGCAGAACAATGAGATTTGAGCAGGATGAGTTGCCAGCGGCTGGAGGATCAATTCAGTATCTGCCTTGGGGTTTAGGTGATTTATTTTGTTTTGTACTTCATTTGTGTTATCCAATCTAAATGCCACTCTATTTCTTCAAAGTGTTCTATGCTCCACAACCCCTCCATCCTGTTTAGGATGATAAATAATCAGATTACGTTGGTCAATTGTTTAAGAGATTAAAGCAAATCAAACAAGTAAATAAATCAAGAGCTTCAGACCCTTGCTGAATTCCTTACTTGTTGAAAAGAAGCTCTCTCTGTTTCCAGAAGCATCTTCCCTGTCTTCTGAAAATTTTGCTTCCTAGGACTTCTCATACTGCAGGGCCTAGACTTGGGCCCTGCGTAGCAGCACTCTGTAAGTTCTTCGTTTTTTTCTCTAGATATCTTCAACATCCAAGTATTTTGACTTAATATTTCCCTTAGTAAAATTTTTGACATATTTCTGAATCAACGGTGTTAGAATATAGGGGATTTTGATAAGTTCCCTGGACAGTAGTCTAAGCCAGGTATTTTTAAATAAAGATGTTTTCTAAAACACAGAGTATGCATTTCACAAACAACTCCTTCTACTTGAAGTGAAATTAGGAAGCAAAGGAGATGTGTCTAGAATAAGAATTTATAGCAGTACTTCTTTCATTGTACCTTAAGCATTCCCATAATGCAGTTTCCCATTTGTGCAAATTTTATTTTGCAAGAAACTGATTTTTTCTTCTGATACCTCTGTGACATTCATGGCTGATCTTCTATCTACAAATGCTTTTTTCACATAAATAACTTTCTAATCTTATGTTTAATTTTACTCAAGATTTCCCTTCCTTATCTGTCTGTAACAGTGAATTCCATACGGAGTATAAATGCCTTTGTAACTTATTTGTTGGAGAATGAGAATAGCATGCATTTATGAACTTTTAGTGGAGTTCAGTATGCAAAATAGTAGAGTTTTTGAGTTCAAAAGGCAATAACTGTATGTGATTGAAGGTGATCTCTGTATACAGGCTGTTAACCTTTTAACAAATACAGTGTTTCTCATCTTCCTCTGTCTCCAGGACTGTATTAGCCATCTTTACTCTGTTTTTAATTGCAGTTCACTATTATTGCAACATTCTCCACAAAGAGAAATTTTAACTAGTGACAAGTTTGTTTCTGACAGCAAACTAGCCTCTCAAGTTTAACTTCTGCTGCCAAGATTTTAGCCCATCACATTTAGCTGCTTAGTCCTACTTACTCTGCTCCCAAATTTTGCCAGCCATATCCTGGGCTACATCAAAAGCATCATGTCCAGCAGGGTGAGGGGAGTGGTCCTGCCCCTCTACTCTGTGCTGGTGAGACCTCACCTGGAGTGCTGCATCCAGATGTGGAGTCCTGAGTACAGGAGAGACATAGACCTGTTAGAGTGCGTCCAGAGGAGGGCTGCAGAGATGATCCAGGAGATGGAACATCTCCCCCATGAGGACAGGCTGAGAGAGCTGAAACTGTTCAGCCTGGAGAAGAGAAGTCTGTGGGGAGACCTTAGAGTGGCCTTTCAGTATCTACAGGGTGCCTATAAGAAAGAATGGGACAGACTCTAGCAGGGTTTGTTGTGACAGGGCAAGTGGAAATGGTTTCAAACTAAAAGAGGGGAGATTTAGATTGGATATAAAAGAAAAGCTTTTTATGATAAGAGTGGTGAAGCACTGGAACAGGTTGCCCAGAGATGGGATGGATGCTCCGTCCCTGGAGACAGTAAAGATCAGACTGGATGGGGCTCTGTGCAACCTGATCTAGCTGCAGATGTCCCTGTTCATTGCAGGAAAATTGGACTAGATGGCCTTTAAAAGTCCCTCCAAAATCAAGAAATTCTATGATTCTATTATTCTAAATTGACTTCATCTTGCTCTGGAATATGTCTGACACAAGTATTGTTTTAACTCTTTTACTTTCTTTCCTCTTGTGTTTCCAGTTGCATTAGTGTTTCTGCTGCATGAGCCTTATGTGTTTGGAATTTTATTCAATTAAACCCTAAGAATTTGGCTTTGGCCATCACTGTGCATGCTACAGTTTGCTGAGTTAAAATTTATTTACAGTTTCACTTGACTTCTGGCTGCAGTTTAACCTCACCAGATACAATTTGTTTATTATATTTTGTATCCGTATAATACTGTTGGTAAATAATAATGTATGCCATTGGATCTGTTTGTATTGATCAGAAACATATTTGTTACTTACCTGGCAAATAATTTGTTGTAGAAGTATGGTATCTATTTGTGTTAGATATAAGTTGATTTTAACTTCTCAGTTTTCTGCAAATACAGAAATCCAGGCTTTCTGTAAAATAAACAGCTGATCTCTTGCAGAAGAAAAAATCCTGGACTGTGTGTGATCTACCTCACTTCTTTTCACTATTACAAATCTTGGCATTCCCCAGTTTTCTGCCTTCTTCAGTTATAAGTTGAACTTGATGTACTGCTAGATCAAAGCAGCGTACCAGATCTCATGTTTTCTCTTGCTGCCCCTGTAAGGTATCTGATATGCTTAGGACAAATACGTACAGCTCAGCTACAGATGTGTTCTTTGTACTGCTCTGTTTGGCGCTAAACAAATTTGTAAGATCCTAGGGGCAGAGCTATCTCTCCTCTGTGCCTATTTACCTCTAAATACGTTGTAAACACTCAGACAATAAACAAACGCACCAGCAGAGACCCTCTCTGTTAATGCTAAATAAAGTTTCATAGCTAAATACTCAGCTGTCAGGAAATGTGAAATTTATTATCAAATTAATAACGTAACTTACACTTCCTATGGAACAGTTAAGTCAAAAGGCCTCTACTTCATCAAATTAACCGAGTTAATTTTATTTTGTCAGATTTACTTTAAAAAATATGAATAAGCTTTCGTCCAGTAAAATCTTCATGTAGAATTTTTGCTGGACCTTACCTAACATTGGCATTGGTAGGGCAATTTCCAGCACTCTGTTGACTTACACAATGAAGAATTCATCTGTGTTGGGTTTTCTTGGAACCAAGAGTATAGATTTTCAGCTTAGCATTTTCATTTTGGGGAATAAATCTTGTTTTTGTAACATTAGTGATCTGAGTATGCAAGGATCAACTTGTCACTGTTACAAGTAAAACACACTCCTAAAGGCTGGACAGCTACAAGTCGTCCAAGAGCCAAATACTGTCTTCACAAAGGTTTTGCACAATTCCCACTCACTGGCAATTTTAAGCACTGGAAAAGCCTGCAGCTGCTAGGCACCTCAGCGTGCTTCTGTGCTTCCATTCTGGAACATGGGGCTTCAACCTCTTTGTCTTGGGGACCCACTGCTGCAGGACCTTCCTTCTCAGGATAGAACTATCTCACTGGCTTTATGAAAGACTATTTTCATTGATAAAGGTCTTTAGAAAGGCCTACTTTTCTTCTCATTTTTGTGGTTCTGTTATTCCAGGCTTTCATAAGGGAGACCCATTGCACCAAGGCATTTTTACCCTGTAAATGTTTGAATTGTGAGCTACCAAACAAATGCAAGTGCACAGTGAGCCTTAATAACATAAACTTGTTCAGCAAATGGAGTTTGGTTGGATGAAAATAATCTGTGAACCAAATATGTTCCTAAATAGTAGCTCCTTGCTTCTTTGCTTGTTCCACGCACTTCCAGTGGTAATGGGCTGAAGCACCATCACTGTAAATGTTGCAGGTCTGAAGTTTGTCTGGTTGGTTAACAGTGCAGGAGAAGAACTTGTGACAGTTTCTCACTGGGTTTCTCCAATCACAGAGGATTTGAACTGTGATAAATGCTGGGAAAATATCGGATAGCTGCCAGGTATATTGACAGTGGAAAATTGGGAACGAGGGATGGTATGCATTATGTGCTGAAGCTGAATTTATTCACACAATGATTTACTCCATCTGTAATTAAAACTGAGCTCAGCCCAGCATCTCTTTTTTGCTTAGCTCTCATGTCCCATTATCTTCTGCCTGGCAAAGAGGGGTTGATGGTCTCTTCACAGCCTCCCCCCTCTGCATCCAAAGCTCCTCTGGTAATGCTGACATTATGTGCTGTTCACACACAACTTGTCAGGATTTCATTACTCCTTCTGCCTTACATTTTTACCAGTAGTGACATTGCTGCCAAGGCTTGTGAACCTCTGGATAAGATTTATGCAAATTGTTTACTAAGCTGTTTTGTACATTTGGTAATAATTTACATATAACTGTACCATTTAGCTTAATATGTGCATTCTGAGTGCTGGGGAAAGGCTCAGAAGTGAGGAGACAGATGTCTGTTGCAGTCTGCCCACAGTAACATTTTCTCAGCTCTCACTTTCACTGCAAAAAAGGAAGCAGTAAAAATCACCTTTCTCCAGAGGAATGGCTGTGAATCTTGGCTGCATGGCGAGCACAGTAGAGAGGTGGGAGTGTTTTCAGCAGTAGGCAGAAGGGTGAATACCAAAGAGTGTGGTCACTGTGGCAATCCAGCTCACCTTCCTTTTGCTCTTTAAGTCAGGCAAGGATGCGCAGTCACCCGTGTACTCTTCTTGCTCTTTCTTTATCCCTTTTGCCCTCTCTTTCTATCCTGACTTCTTTGTTTATGTATTTCTGTCTCCTAGATACAGGAAGGTGCACAGTAAATGTTTATACTGAACTTTAAGGTAATGTAGGTTACCTTAACTTTTGATGGAGTGCCACTGAAGGGAAAAAAGCTCCTCAGTAATAAAATGAGATTTGCGCTGTTTGGATCCAAACGTAAAGTCAGTGGAAAAAGTAATTAAGTTTTAGAAATAGACATATTCCTATTACAATATGCCAAAGATGGAATTTGATGTAATACTAAGAATGATAAAAAACATTGTCCCAATTTAGAATTGTACTCATTTGAAAAGTAACTCTGTTTTTAATCAGATGGAAAAAAATCAGTTGTTTATTTTATTGTAAGTAGCTGTTGTTACCTTAAAACCATTTTGGTTTCATACAGCTCCAGCAAACCAAATAGATCCATAGAGCCTCATGTCTTTGCCTAGAAAGATCGTGGAACAGATCCTTCTGGAAGGTATGTTAAGCCACATATGAGTGTTGAACTGTCTGGCAGAAGGATCTGGACAGGCTCGATCGATGGACTGAGGCCGATGGAATGAAGTTTAACATGAACATGTTCTGTGTCCTGCACTTTTGTCACAACAACACCACGCAATGCTACAGGCTTGGGGTAGAGTGGCTGGAAAGCTGCGCAGAGGATATAAGTTAACAGTCAGCATTGAGCATGAGCCAGCATTGTGCCTAGGTGGCCAAGTAGGCCAGCAGGGAGGTGATTTTTCCCCTGTACTCCTCCTCTTCTGATGAGGTCACACCTCACGTACTGTGTTAAGTTTTGGGCTTCTCACTACAAGGAAGACATTGAGGCCCTGGAGCATGTACAGAGAAGGGCAATGATGCCGGTTAGAGGTCTGGAAAACAAGTCTTATGAGGAGCAACTGAGGGAACTGGTATTGTTTAGTCTAGAGAAGAGGTGGCTTAGGAGAGGCCTCATCCCTCTCTAACAGCTATCTGAAAGGAGGTTGTGGCAAAGTTGGGTGGTCAGCCTCTTCTCCTGGGTAACTAGTGACAGGATAATGGCCTTAAGTTGCACTAGGGGAGGTTCGGGTTGGATGCGAGGAAATATTTCTTCTCAGAAGGAGTGGTAGTACATTGGAACAGGCAGCCCAGGGAAATCCTGGAGTAACTGTCTCTGAAGGTGTTCAAGAAAAATGTAGATGTGGCACTTAGGTACATGGTTTAGTGGACATGGTGGTGATGGCCTGATGATTGGACTAGATGATCTCAGTGGTCTTTTCCAGCCATAATGATTCTATGAGATAAGGAGCCAAGCAGATCATTCCTGACCAGTCTTGTGGCTTTATGTCATGGACAACATCAGTAGACAAAGGCAGGGCAAATGATGCTGTCTACATGGACTTGTGCAATACCTTTGACATGATCCCACACCACACCTCATCTCCAAATTAGAGAGATATGGATTTGAAGGCTGGGGTGTTTGATAGATAAATAATTGGTTGGATAGTCATAACCAGAGGGTTATGATCAATGGATCTATGTCCAAGTGGAGGCTGGTCATGAGTGGCGTCCCCTAGGTGTCTGTCTTGGAATTGGTGCTCTTCAACATCTTTGTCAGTGACCAAGACAGTGGGGTCGAGGGCACCCTCAGCAAGTTTGCTGATTGCATTAAGCTGAGTAGTACAGTTAATACAATAAAAGAAGATCTAATTGAGAGCAACCCTGCAGAGAAGGACTTGTGGGTTCTGGTGGGTGAAAAGCTTGCAGCTCAGTGGCCAGCAGGGTGAGGGAGGTCCTCACTCTGCCCTCATGAGGCACCATCAGGAGTACTGCATTTAGGCCTGGTGCCCCTAGCACAGGAAAGATGTGGAACTGTTGGAGCAGGTCCAGAGGAGTCCACAAAGATGATCAGGGAGCCGGAGCACCCCTCTTATAAAGAGAGGTTGACAGAATTGGGTTTGTTCAGCTTGGACAAGGATTCAGGGGGACCTCATGGCACCCTTCCAGTACTACGGCAGAGTTTATAAACAGAAGGGAGACTGACTTTTTACATTGTTTGATAATGATAGGTGTCTTAGTTTCAGCTGAGATGGAACTATTTTCTTCTGAGTCTCTGGTATGATGCTATGTTTTTGATTCTACAATGTTGATAACACAATGATATTTTTAGTTGCTGCTAAGTAGTGTTGTACAGAGCCAAGGCCATTCTCAGCCAAGGGCCCAAGGAGCTGGGAAAGAACAGAATTAGGACAGCTGACTTAAACTTGCCAAAGGAATATTCTATGCAGTATGACATCAAGCAGAAAAAGTTTTGAAGAGGATGAGAGTTCATCTTGCTCTCTTTCACTCCTTGAGGGGTGAGCTGGGCATTCGTTGGGGGATGGTGAGCAATTGCTTGTGAATTGCTTGTTATGTACATTCATATATATATATACATACGCATATAGTCGTAACTATTATCCTTTTCTTTTTCTCT
Organism: Aquila spilogaster; assembly: GCA_024606505.1. Classification (NCBI taxonomy): domain Eukaryota; kingdom Metazoa; phylum Chordata; class Aves; order Accipitriformes; family Accipitridae; genus Aquila; species Aquila spilogaster. The sequence continues at coordinate 36,997,425 of JANHGO010000039.1, forward strand.
ATCTTAGTAAATAATTTTATCGCAGCCCATTACTTCTATTTTTTTTTTCCCTCAATTCTCTCCCCCATCACACTGGGAAGGGATGGAGGGAGCAAATGACTGTGTGGTGCTGAGCCACCTGGTTAAACCACAATAGGACAAGGGGGAATGGCTTTAAATTAAAAGGGGAATTTTAGGTTAGAAGTTAGGAAGAAATTCTTTACTCAGAGGGTGGTTGGTGAGGCACGTTCTTGCCCATGCCAGTGGTGTAGTTAGTGGAAGTGTTTGCTAGAATTATTTGTTTTTAACAAGAAGAGATTGCTTACTTAGGTCTTTTTTGTTTGCGTTGTTTTTAGTATATTGGTAAAAAGCACTGAGGAACTGTATGTGTTTTTGTGTACACATTATCCATGCATTTTAAAAAATCACCTGTGAATGAAATGAACCTAGAATCTTATCAGCTTACTGGAGCTTCTAAGCTTGACAAGAACAGCAAACTTCCCAAATTCTTGGAATAAATTCAATGTAATTTTGATGCCTGCTCTGTTACATAGGTCTTGGCTTTCAGCCTACAAAAATTCATTGCTGCCTTTAGAGAAATGAATATTTCTATTAACTGTAAATTTGTAATTTTCTTGTTATTATTTACATAAGTAGTTTGGTGAGTTAAGTGGATAAAGTTGTAAGAGTGGGAAAATGTTTTTCCCATAGAACACTTTGGGTATGTTTATTTGTCTTTCATGAGCACATACAGTCATTGTCCCAGATAAACCTCACAAAAGGTAAGTAATGGTTTAAAAAAAAAATAGCCAGTGAAAATATGAAGTATACTTTGCTATGGAAGATGTGTCATTTGAAGTAAACCTAGGCAATTTATAACTACTGGTGAATCATGCTTGTCCAGAGTTGAGAAATACTGTGTGGTCATAAAAAATTTCTGGTTTTGTTGGGATCTGTAGTGTTTTCGTTGTTCTGTTTTGTTTTGTTTTTGTCAACACGGCTGCAGTTTTTGGTTTTCTTTTCCCTAGTAAAAATTATATATATTTAATTCTGGAAAAGACTCTTCAGAGGCAGACATTATTGTGCTAAAAAAATTATCATAAAGGAAAAAAAAAATTAGAATAGAAAGGAAATCTGTGTATTACGGAATTCCCTTTGGAAAGCCTAGTCTGTTTTTTATTGACTTTGATACAGAGGCTAAACTACATTTAAATATTTTACAGCAATACTGCCTTTAAATGGGTTATAAATAATTCACTCAGTAGCTGAACAGATGTCTCTGGAGTGCAAATTCTCTATATATTAATGAGTAGATTTAAAAGGGTAAAACAAACTTCCAAGCTTTCAGTTATCCGAAAGCAGATGACAGGAAATCTGATGTTCTTTCCTGTATAAATAGATAAATTAGAAATAAAAGCAACAGGGAATGCCTAGACATTTTTGTTGTTTTTTTTTTTTGAGCAGTCACGTTGCACAGTGTCATGGCCTATAACATTTTGTTCCCATTTTTATGTTTTGAAGAAGCCTTGATGCTTTTTTTTTTTCCTGTAGCGATATTTACACAGGAGTAGAAAAGATAAGGATTTGCATTAAAGAAAATTTGAAGAATTCTAAAGCCCTATTTAAAATGTAAGTTGTTTCTGAAAATTCAACATCAGAAAAACTCTTCAGGACTGACCTCATCCACCTGATGAAAAGGAGAAATTATGTGTCAGTAGAAGCATCTCTGTTCTCTACAATTGGACTACTTGCCAATGCTCCCACTGAGCATTTAGTGTCCTGCTTTGCTGTCAGGAAGCACTGCTCAGAACACTAGGGAAGATCTTGGAAAAAGAAGGCAACAATGAAACTTTGCAATGAAAAATATTTCCACTCAGGTTTTTTTGCACCTTAAATTTATTGAGTTAGTGTCTGAAAAATTCTTATGCTGTAAAAAATACACATCTGGAGATAATATATAATATAATAATTCAGATTCTTATATTTTAGAAGTTAATCTGGCTACAATGACACACAAAACAAAACCCAATACTAAAATTGGGATGATCACTTCAGAGTCCATAGCCTCCCTTCTTCCACTTGCCACTTACAGAATGTAAAATGACAAAGCAAAGGTAAAGTTAAAAGATAAGGAGAAGAAAAAGGAAAGAAAAAAAAAAGGGAAAAAAGAAGAGCAGGAACAAGAAAAATGAGAAGAAACAACAAAATAGAGCTTGGACCCTCTCACTAGAAATACAGCGACCATAAAGAGACTGTGGGTGTGATGTGGTGGTGCTACTAAAAAACCAGAAATTATACAGAAGTACTTGTCAGCGCTTGGCTGTGGTTGAAAAAAAGAACAACTGTAGTTATTATAGTTTTCCAGTTTTGTTTCTATTTCACTTATCCCTATTCAAACTGCAGTGTAAAATCCTTTCCTTTGAGTGAAGACTGTAGTTTTGTACATATATGTATAAGGTTTGATTTGTGATGAATGTGTCCTCTTCACATTATTTATAACATTACTGAAACTGTTTTGGCTAGAATATGACAGTGTTACAAAAGCTTGTTACTTTAGGCAAAGCCTGAAACTTTTCCTTGTAAGAAGAGTAACTTTGAAGATTTCATACTGAGGAAGGATGCTTGAGAATATAAAATCTTTAAAACCAAGAGATAAAAAACACAAAGAAACATATCCAGAATATATTGCAATTTATTAATTTATCTAAAGGCTATTATTTTTTAATACCTGAATGGTGTTACAGGGCAAGTTACTTTATGTATTCAGAAAGTGCTTTTTGTTGGTCCTTTACATAGCCTTTCCCAACTCTAAGGTAACTTCAAAAGTACCTTTGTTGTGTCTTGTAAGGTCAACAGGAGGGGAAGCAACACAATGTCTGTCTTCAGAACTGTAAATAAGAAAGGTTTGAATTTGTGAAAAGTCTTGTGATAAAACCAAGGCTGGAGTGCCAAAGGCAAGTGCCTTCATATGCCTGAGTAACTCAGACTGCTTGACTGGAAAACATGACCTGTGAGTAAGGACAGAGGACAAACCTCCTACAAGCAGTGGCATTCGTACCTGGTTGAACAGCACATTGCTCACCAGGGGCATCCATTGCTGGCAGGAGCCTGAAACTTTGCAAGATCCCACAGGTGTCCCTGCTCAACCCTGCGCTCATCCAGGAGTAGCTGCCTGGAAGGATGAGTACTTGTATTGAGTTCCTTTATCATGAGTGAGACCCATTCACAAAGCATAGCTTCAGGGGAATGGTAGAATTACAAATGATATTTAAACTCTATCCTTTTGTAAATTATGATGAAAACTTAACTCAGCCAAGTGGAGCTTGAACACTAACCTGTGCCTCCAGATATGCTCTTCTCACAGAGTATACTAATATTTCAGTGCCCTGTGGTTCTGCTCCCATTGTGTCAGATGACAGAACCTTTTGTATCTATCTGTTCAGCACAGAAGTATTAAAATGCAATGGGAAGCAAACGGGGAAGCTCGTGGAGTAAAGCCAATCACCTATGTGAAACAGCTGATGTTCTTTTACTATCAGATTCCTGGCAGTCTGTGTCAGAATGCTACATCCCATTCCCCGGATGGGGATGCTGCATGCAATATGGGGAACTGTAAAATGTACATACACTGTTTTCCCTGTGTCCAACAGTCATAATGTTAGGAAGATGTACTCAAATACACGCTCTGTAGGCTGTTTTCCAACCTCTGTACGCTGTCATGGCCACTGGTCCAAGTGTGTCACAAGTGCAGGCAATGAGCCCGGGCTCCAAGTCATTTCTCCTGAGCAGTGTGTGACATCCCTCAGAACATGCACTTGGGAGTGAATTGCCAGTGCTGGAGGTACGCCTCGTGCTTGCATGGCAACTGCTCCATTGTTTAGCACGGGCATTTGTGACTGCCAGAAACAGCCCAGGATTGCTGCAGGGAGAATTCAACCTCCTCTCTGTGTGAATAAGCCAAATGTGCATTGGAAAATATTGTCCATTAGAGGCATTTGAATTTCATCTGAGTAGAGGCACTGTTGAATTTTGTAGATAATTTCTGCTGTTGCTTTTTGCATTTGTCAACTTTTTGGCTCTGAACGGATCTACCATACAGTTCTTAATACTAACATTGTTCCCAAATATATTATTATATCACAGACCTTGTGTTCGTATTTCAGAAGCTTTTTCTTGTATGTATTGACAGATATATTGACAGGCGGGCAGAGATACTGAACGCCTTCTTTGCTTCTGTCTTCACTGTGGGAACCCTCCCTCGGGACTCCTGGACCATGGGAATAAGTGAGAGGGTCTGGGGAATGGAAGTCTCCCCTTTGGTGGGGGAGGAGATGGTCCAAGAGCGTCTGTACAATATCAGTGTACGCAAATCCATGGGCCCTGATGGGATGCATCCACGTGTGCTGAGGGAGTTGGCAGAGGTGATTGCTGAACAGCTCTCTATCATCTTTGAGAGGTCCTGGAGAATGGGAGAGGTGCCTGAAGACTGGAGGATAGCCAGTGTCACTCCGATCTTCAAAAAGGGCAAGAAGGAGGA